>WSUD01000664.1:0-12481 GCA_019633495.1 Tulasnella sp. 427 | reverse complement strand
GTCATGAGCACCCCATCGATGCAGCCCCCACGAGACCGACCGGCGTCCCGGCGCTCGTCGTTCAGCGGGTCCGCCGCACCCTCACCCGCGCAATCGTCGAGTCGGCACATCGGACGCTCGCCTTCACCCATGCCGCCGTTGCCGGCGATCCGGCAGCCGCAGGGGTCGACGGCGTCGTGGGCCACGTTCAAGATGTACGGCGACGAGAGTTATACGAATTTCTTTAGGAGGTTGACGTTTAGTCCCGATGGGGCGTTTTTGTTGACTCCCGCGGGGCATTTCGAGGATACGAGCGTGAGTGCGACTGCGGTTGCGGCTGCGGGTGGGACGAACAAGACTCCCGCGAAGAATGGAGGCACAGTGGTGGATGACCCGCCCTCGAGGCCGAAGAAGGGCACGCGCGCGTCCGAGTCGAGTGGGGGTTCCAAGTCGTCGGTGTACATCTACTCGAGGGCCAACTTTTCGAGACCGCCCATCGCGCACTTGCCTGGACATCAAAAGGCGAGCGTGGCTGTCAAGTTCTCCCCGCTCTTGTACGAGTTGCGGGCGGTGGGAGGGGGCGAGGAGAGGGACGTGAAGCGGGTTGGGATTGAACGGGGTAAAGATCAGGTCGTGGATGTGGATTTGGGAGCTGGGGTTAGTGGGAAGGAGATGGGGAGGTCGTCCTCGTCCTCGTCCTCGACGATGATGATGAGCGAGTCGGGGAGCGCGAACAACCTCCCGCCAGCACCGAGTCCGTCGGCTGCGACGCCCGAAAGACCCATCTACGCGCCCGCACCTCGTCGACCCGCGAGCGCGTCGTCCTCGCTGATCAGCCAACCCGGTGGCGAAACAACCACGGACCGCCGAGCGCCCACCCCAGCTCAGACTCCCAGCATGCTGAGGAACAACGCTCCGACCCCCGCCGCTGCGAGCGCGACCGCCGGTGGGGTGTTCGCGCTGCCGTATCGCATGTTGTACTCGGTCGCGACCCAGGATACGATCGTGGTGTACGATACGCAGCAGGCTGGACCGGTGTGTCTGTTTACGAACTTGCATTATGCGAGTTTCACGGATATGGCGTGGTGAGTTGTTGTGCAACTTGGGGTGTTTCGGGGTCGGCGGCTGACTGATGGACTTTTGTGGTGTTAGGGCGCCCGATGGGCAGTCGTTGATGCTCGCCTCGTCGGACGGGTACTGCTCGATCGTGGTGTTCGACGACATCTTGCCGCTGTACCACACGCAACAGCACAACTTGCAACTCCAATCCATCGTCAACTCGCACAATCCGACGGTGTCGCCGCACCACCACCGAGAGCATTCCTTCGGTCAGAGCCAACAGCAGCAACAAGGGCTGACGACCCCGCACTCACCTGCGCTGTCGATCACGAGCTCGATCGTGCGTGGGGGTACGCCTGGGATGAGTTCGAGGGAGCTGTCGTTGTCGTTGCAGACTGGTGGGGGGAGTTTGGGGCTGACGAGCGTGGGTGGGACGCCGGTTGCGCAGAGGGGGAGGCAGATCGAGAGGTCCGAGTCGATGATGTCGTCCTCGTCCTCGTCGAACGCTCCCCTTCCGGCGTTGGGTTTGCATGGGCTGCAGGCGCCGTCGAGCTCGAGTGGTGGTCATGGAGCGGGGCACCAGTCGACGTCGAGTTCGGCAGCGGAGAGCGGGAACGAGTACGAGTCCGACGTTGCTCCACCTGCGAAGAAGAGGAGGAGGATCGCGTTGACGCATCATGTTGATACCGAGTGAAAAGGAAATATTGATCTTGCTGCTGTTTCTTTTTTGTGTCCTTTTCCGTGTATATTAGTACTACTACTTTAGCGTCTCTCTTGTTTCTGTGTCATGTCTCGGCTTGTCGTTATCTACAGTAGATCTTGGGTGGGGTAATGAAATCTCGTTGGCGAATTGGTCCTTGGCATGAGAGAAAGGGGAGCAAACGCGAACGTTAGTGGGCTTCTTGGAATTGCAGTAATTCTCCGGTGGTTGTTCAGACGTCACAATAAAGATAGCATGCATTATATTCTATAGCATTAAAGATACAGTACCGCGGCTTCGCCACCCTTTCGACGGAGAAAAGAGTGTTACCAGGGCTCACCACGTGGAGGCCCGCGGCGTCATTGAGCCCCAAAGAACAAAACATCGGCTAAGAGGAAACGACTTCAAGCGGAAAAGCTCTGTGCTTTCAATGCCCTGGCCGTTGGGATACGCTGCGTCCCGGTTGAGAAACGTTAGGGTCGAAGAGAGGACATTTGGGGCCCGGTCCCTGAGAGTGGTCTCACTTCTAGCACCAACTGGTTGCAACTCGGGTCCCCCCTCCTAAAGTACGGATCACTGTAATCCACCACAAGTCTCGCCAAAAAGCGACCTGGAGGTAAGGGTGTCAATATGGAAGAGGCAGATGAAGCCGAGGGACTCAGACGCGCACTCACTCGACGTTAGCGACGGGACCGCTCGAGCCGCGGTCCGACATCACGCCTGGAGATGACTGCTCTGCTTGACACTCTCGGGATCTCGGTGCCAGGTATACGCTGAAGACGTGAAGGCGGGGGCTCGATGTGCCGGACGGTCCTGAAAGGTCGGACGACCTTAGTGGGTAGGTGTCGGGAGGGCTGGTAAGAACTTAGCTGGTTGTGTCTTGAGATGCCTGAAGACGCTGCGTTGAAGCGAGACGGGACGCATATTAAGTCTAGACTAGCAATGGAGGAGGAAGGAGGCGAAGGGAGGGACGATTGTAGGGAAGGTGGGGACAGCATTAGCATCGAGACCGACGGCGAGTTCGGCTTAGGAGGTCGACTGAGTCGACTCACTGTATCCTCCTATGCTCGAGGCTACTGTAGGCGGCGTAAGTGAGCCTTGCCTGCAAATGCCGGAGTGTGTTGGTCCGAAGAGGACGGCGAGGAGAGCGCTGCTTGCTTCACCCCTTTGGTGCACGTTGACTGACTAAGTGGAAGCAATTGTCACAGGCATATCCACCCATTTGACAAGACGAGGGGGGAAGAAGATCGAAAAGAACGAAGGAGCCCAGGGGTTTTATGCTCACAAGTCGGCAAGTCGCGGGCACATTTCGGTGGTGGGCTGCTTCTGTGCCACCTTCACCAGACCGGGCTTCAGTAATGCAAGCAGAAAGATTGAATAGCGTGGGTCAGCTGTTCGGTTGACATGGCCATTTGATTCCAGGTGGGGAATGGATTGTTGGCCTGTGCTGCCAACGAGTCGGAGGTTCGGCCAACAGTGAGAACCCCAAGTCTATGTGTCGACAGTAAGCCTTATCCTGACATTCGGCTTTCTCGAGTAGACATCTGGAGGGATCCCATTTATTTTTCTGTTATGGTAGGCAGAAAACGCTTTGGAGATGAAGCCGCAGGGGCGAATGGATAGAGCGACTTTTCACATTTCGAGCCCAACGGTTGTGCCAAGCTCAACCTCGTAAGGAATACGAGCAAGTAATAAGAGATATCCTGGGCTTGGATTGATCTCACATCGTAGTCCAAGAAGAGAGGGAGAAGAGCAAACGGAACAGTTCGTCATCCAGAACGGTGACTTTGCCCCAACGGCACGTCTCCGTGATTACGTAGTCTAGTCAACCGGCAGACAGTGCTCGGAAAGATACTGTGTGTACGTACATGCATAAGTATAAGTACTAGCACACATAAGATGTAGCATTGAAGTGGTCTTAGAGTCAAGACTCAGCCGAACGTGACTCTTCGGAACGGGTAGGCCCGATCCGGTGGGTTCCGGATGCCGCACTCAGAGTGACAGAGTCTTCCTTTGAAGTCGGTTGCACGGGAATCGCCTAATATGGTGGAATCGTACGGAAACGACGTGGTGGGGGTTTATTCGATGGATGACACTGAGTGCCAGGCCGTATGCGTACGTACTGTATGGGGTTGGGATGTCGAAAATTCGCGAAAGTTCGTGGTTGTGTTGCGTGACCGAGGTGAATGGAGCGTTGGTACGTGTACAAGAGTCACTACGATGCAAGCTGAGATCCTGACCGATGTTTCGAGAAGCATCGTCAAGCAGCAGACTATGGATCTTGCGGGTTGGTGTCTGTTGAGAGGGGCTCGTTTATCCATAAAAGGAAGGAGTGACGATCACGACAAAGACCGTCCGTACACAGCAACCACACTTCGCTTTGTACGGTTCCATCCCTTAATAGCAATAGCCTACCGAAGGGATTAGAAGCTACACTAGACAAGGTTCAAAGTATGGTTGAAAGGAGCAGGGGTGCAGTAGGTCACGCGAGGTTGGGCTGGGTCTCACGTGGAAGCACTATCAAGTGGGCCCTCGTTCACCCGTCGAGAGGGTATATAAAGCTCGCTCAACTCCAACTCCAACTCCTTCTCCTCTCTCCAAACACTCTCAATCCCTCACTGAACATCTAACCTCTCACACGTCAACCACTCCCATCAAGACTCACCCATCCCATCATGACCCGCACCGAACGCTCTGCCTTCCCCCGTGCTGTCGCCAAGGACCGGTACGTTATCTTTCCGTCTCTCTCGGGTTGTCCACGAGCTGATGACGGACGATCTGTGCTTTCTCACTTCCCATCTGCACGCTATAGACACGTATCCAAATCCGGCATGGACAAGTCCCTCCGCAAGTCGGGCGGTGGGGCTCACAACTGGGGTTCCGTCGTGGACGAATACTACGAGTTTACTGCCCAAGAGCCCGACGAGGAGGAGCTCGCTGCAGCTGTGGCGGTCTCCAACGCCCAGGCGTCGCCCTCTTCAGACGTGAGCAGCAGTCCCAAGGACCGTCGTCGGTCCAGCGTCAGTGCGTCGAGTACCGAGGAGCATGCAAACTTGAACAACGACGACAAGGAGAAGGCGTTGGCGTTTAGGAAGCGAGCTCTCAGCAAAGGCGATAGTGAGTCTTGCTGCCTCTCTATTCTGCGTCCTGCGCTGCCTGCTCGTTGGAGGGCATCTCTTCCTCCGTCGATTTCGTTGTAATCCTGACCGACGCCCGTTCGCGCTCCCCCCCCACAGTTGATCTCAGCTCCATCGCACGCACTTCGTCTGCTGCTTCCACCGCCAAATAGTTCACCGCTCTGACGCAAACAAGCGAAGACGAAGCGCACTTCTCAGCCGTTCGTGTGATCCTCTTTTGGGTGCGTTATCTCATTCGCGATGGGCGGGGGGACGTCACGCTTATTTACCCCGCATTTCCCCGTCCCCCGCAGCCCCGACGAACTCGTCTTCGCAACATCTTTCCTCCAACTCGTTCTCTCGTTTTCCTCTTCTCGTGAACTACACATACTTAGTCGTCTCGATACAATGTTCTGTATTTTTACGCTCCTCCCGTCCAGTCGAACAACTCGATTCCTCTGCGTTGCATCTCTTGGTCGAGCGTGGTCGTCGCCTTGCACGGTCCTCTCGGCTCCGGATTGCACCTCAAGGATAACACTAAGCCGTCGCCTGGGCATATGTCTCGAGCCCGCGACGAGACAAGGTTCGATTCTGGATTCCGCCTGTCCCTTCTTACGACCAATCCGCGGGCGGATTCTTATCTGGTGACCCTTCACCAAAGCAATTGGTCCTCTTGCTTATTACTCCTCAAAGCTCATGTCACCGTGATCCTTCTTGTCGGCCGACAAGAACTTGACTTGCCGCGCCCGCCCGTGGGGTGCGATTCGGCGGTCTGGATTGAGATTTTGTCTTCGATGTCGAGGAAGACGTGACGTCATCACGTGAGCTTTGGCTCAGGTGCGAAGGAATTCTTTCGCCCACCGAAGAACTCTGTCGACGCGAGTGTAATATAGCATCGCGCCCGGGCGTAACTTTGAGCGACGTTAACGATAATATATTCGATGCAACACGTAAGAACGATATATGGTGGGCTCGTATCATTCTCGGGTTTCTCAGCGACAGAAGCTGTGGCGCATTATTTGGAGACTCGTTCTCTGGGTAATAATCAAGACTAAGAAGAGGTCTCTGAGAGAGAGAACGGTAATATCTTGCGTAATTTGAAGCGTCATAGAGAATGTGGTGCAGGAATTGTGACTTTGCGATTCTTAGCTCTATGTGGTCCGGCCCGTCATCTCGGACTACGCCTCAACAACCATGACAAGTAGTGCAGTGCCGTTCTAGCTGCAGAAACACTTGGGCCCATCCGGAAAGCCCAGTTCAATTCTTCCTGACAGCTCTCGCGCTGGTTTTTCCACCAGTCGGGCTGAGGCCTGTCTGCTACGAGCATCTAATTCCATCGCTCACCTAGTCCAGAAAAGTCAATTTATGGCTACTGAAAGCCCTCGCGTACCTCGGTCGACGGTGTCTCTTATTAATGTGGTTGTTGTTGTCGTCATTGCAGTTTAGTCCGTCGTCGAGGTCACGGAGGCAAAGCGCTCGTTGCGACCCCCCCCCCCTCCCGAGAGTATAATCCACCTCTTTCGTTCTTTCTCTCTTAAATTCCTTCATCCCTGTGCAGATAGCATGGATTGTGAGATTCGCTAGGACTCGGTTAGCCGTAGGGCATAAAAAGGTCGAACGAGTTTTGTATCTTGCTCTTACTTTAATGCCCACCAACACCACCCTCTTAGGAGAGTCGACAGCTTCATAATTAATTACATCCAGCATTGTGCTTAACCTAGCCTCAAGCGCGCAATGGGCTAAGTCTCCTTTCTCTTGTCGGCATCGCGAGCAGAGGTGCTGCATTCGTTGACGACGGCGGTCGGTCCCTCCAGGTCATATCATTGAAACTCCGTGTAAGCATGTTCGAAGATACAACTTGAATTTAATACGGTTTTGGCTGTGAACTTTGGAATTTGAATGTGGTCATCGAACCAAATGAGCCGGACCTCGGAACAAACCCGAAAACCGCGTAGTACTTGGGTCCCTTTTCCCTTGCCTTTCTTTCGCATTCCACACACTTTCCGCACCAGTGGAAGCAAGGTTGAAACCCGACTCCTTCGCTGAGCCTCGTCCCGACTCCTTCTCGGGTTAGCAGCTTCACTCACGTGATGCACGGCATTCCCTTACACAGCCACCACGACAGCAGGCAGACCCCTGGCTATCCGGTACTCAACCACTGCTTCTCTCCTCGCCCCTTCACACCAAAGCGGTGCTAAAGAAAAGGTCAGACTTGCGTGAGATCTCACATGCCCCTGCATCGTGGCATCTGAGACGTCTACAAATAGGTAACCGCTGGCTTAGTACCCTCTCGCCACCTTATCGTCCCCTTCGTTCAAGTTCAGCAGCTACAGCGGTCTCAACTTCTTAACAGATACAAATCAATCATAGTAGCTTCTTGAGTGGAATAATGCAGCATTCTTCGCCAATAAAAAAGCGTTCCAGTCGGCCGCGGCGCGCGTCAACTGGAGAAACCACCGACGGCGCTCACAGGCGGGAGACGGAACCATCATCATCCCGGGTATGTGTTGATCACCAGTGATCCCACGAATCAGAGGCTTAAGCTTTATTCTTTTCGCGTAGTCTGGACACCGCCGGAATGCTACTGAATTTGGCGCATACTCGGATGCTTACGGGAATCGCTTCTCACCTCGACTATTCGTCACGAATCCGGACCCGGAGACAATAGCGGAGGATTTGATTCAGGTGAAAAAAGGTGAACTGGGAAAAAAGTGTACACGGAATCTTACTTCTATGACGCTTAGGGAACTCGCCCTCATGCCAGGCATCCTGCAGCGACACTACCGGTAAGAACCGACGACTTGATTTTTCCCTCATCAATAGACCCGGAATGTGGTGTCTGTGGAGACAAAATTCTTCTTCTCAACGACCACCCAGTTCCCTTGCTTGACACAACATCCAGTTCCCGACCAGTGGGAATCGCCTTGCGTTGCCACGGAATGATCATCGGACACACCTACTGCTTCCCTTGCATCTCGACGTATCTCAAGACGGCCCTATCGGAGGCATCGTTCCGCACTGTGTTCCCCATTAGATGCCCACAATGTCCCTACATTATCATGGACCAGCAAGCGGAGAGGATATTGGATCGGCGGGAAATGGAAGGGCTGTGGCAATGGGCACAACTGTTTGAGGAGGTCCAGACTGTAAGTATACCTTGTATCTGTTTAGGATCTTGAATATCATTCCTGACAGAGGACTTCCTCTTGATCTAGTTCTACTGCCCCAGTGCCAAATGCGGTACTCGGATAGAGCTCCCGTCTCCAGAATGTGCTCGTTCTCTCCGTAAGGCGGAATGTCCCGAGTGCAAGGAAGTTTTCTGCTTCCGGTGTCAGTCTGTCTGGCACGAAGGTACAGCCCTGTTTTCGATTGTAATCTTTCTTCAGCCAAGCTTACTCCATCCCCCGTTTAGGACAATCGTGCGCCAAGTTCGCAGTATGTCCCTCCATTCCACACAACTAACATCAGCCAAGTATTTATCAAGCCATGCATCTCACATACAATCTTTCTTTTAGCACTCTTCGGGTGCAGCTGCCCTCGACAAGGCCTTGGAAAAGCTGGCAAGACAGTCCAATTGGCGGCGATGCCCCAAATGCCGAATAGTTATCGAGCGGGACGAGGGTACATTCTCAGCATGATATCACTCCTCCTTACCGTCCTGACTGTGTTCCATTCCTTCAAGGATGCCGCCACATTGTCTGTAGATGTGGATATGAGTTCTGCTACAGATGTGGACGACAGTGGCGCTCAAGCTGCGGTCAATATCGTAGCATTCTATGTTTTCCTGTCAAACCTGAGTCATGGCCCGAGACGAGGAGTAGAATCGTGGACTTCGTGCACGATACTTTCAAAATTAGCAAGTAGGATGGCGCGCGGAAGGCACCGAGTACATAGTAACCTTTTCATGGGAAATTCGCGAAGGAGCATTCTTTGAGCATTCGATATTGACGGGATTTGAAACCAATGGATCGGATTCATAGCTGCTCCCGCATACTCTATCACCGATAACCTATGAAGTCCGACCGGTCGATTGAGCCAGGTGAAGGAGGTCAGTCGAAGAGAACTGGAAGTCCGAAAGTTCGGCTCAGGTGCACAAATTATAGAGCCAACGGCGACCATGACGTTTTCACCATTATTTCACTTCTCAATTAATCCTTCTACAAACAAGGTGTTCAATGCGATGCAGCCTCTTGGATGCCTGATTGCTTCTCGAGCTTCAAGATGATCCCTGCCGAAGGGGGATACAACTTCAAGCCCGAATGAGGAGCCACCTTTGGTTATTTTGATTGTTGTTGGTCCACAGGCAAATCTAGTAAAGATGGTTATTAGTCATGGAATAGCTCGAGATACAACTCTCTTAAACTTGGAACTTACCTTGGCGCCGTTTTCGGCGCTACCCTGAGCGAGATCCAAAACGAAATTGGTTCCGGCGAGGTGCAGCCTACAAGCGCAAGAAGGATCCATTCCAGCAGACTTTTGTCAGTAGCAACTCTTACTTCTCAGTGGGAGAATACGTACGTGTATCCGTCCTGGGTACCCTGAACATCCCATTCTGCAGTGTTGCTATTGTTACCGGTCAGAAGAGTACCAGCGTCTGGACGCTCCCCGGAACGCAGAGAAAGGTGAGTGCCCGTAGCTATGTTGCGAATCCGGTATCCCTGAACACCTGGCTCGAGTTCCCACTATCCACCCAGTCAAACAGCATGTCACGAGATCAGAATGGTCACGACTTTCATCTGCGAACGGCCCGTACCTGTTGGTTGTTCCCTTGAGTGACCTGGTACCCAATGACAGCGGCTCCGTCGTTTGAATTGCTTCCACTCAAGTCCAAAGCGGTACCAGAATGAGCATTACGGATCCAGTAGCGACCCGCTGGGCAAGCACCCTGGTAGCGGCCAGCTCCGCCCCCACCTCCACCTCCGCCTCCGCCTCCTCCGGGTTGAGGCAAAGGCTGTTGCGGGCCTGGAACATCGCGCCGGTCATCGCAATGACCTCCGTCGATATCACTGGGTAGCAAATGGAGGTAGGGCTTAGTCATACTGGGCAAAGGGAAAGCTAGTACAAATTTTGGGGCATACCGGACTTTATCAAACTTCCATTTCTGCTGACGCGCGTCTGTCTTTCCCCATATGTTAATCTAGAGGGTAAATCGGTTATACAGGTTGTCAGTACTGAATATGCGCGGAAATCACGCATAGTTTAGCACCTACCGAGGTACCATTCTCATCCTTACCCATATCCAAGTCAATGACTTCGCGGGTCCCCTTCAAATAAATGCTAAAATAACAAAGTTAGCATCCCAATGCCTCTCCTACAGAGCCCGTATGACTTACTGGTAGTTGTTGTCACCTGCATCGCAGATGTCCCAATGGCTCGCTTCTCTCTCCGTGTCTTCCGCTTTGACCCGACTTCCATCGCGATTGCCTGAAGCGTGAGCCCAGCGGCGGCTGGATACATTACGAAGAGTATAGGAGTTGTCGTTCTGCTGGCGAACCTCCCACTAGCCGGATAAGGAACAACATGATCAGACGAGGGACTCAAACGTGCTGGTGCGCCTTCAAGACACACCTCTTGGTTACCAGATCCAGGACGAGAGTCCCATCCATGAATGACTTCACGGTTCTTCTCGCTGTTGTCGAAGTAAGTCCCGGACTACAGGGCGGGACTTTAGCCGTTCAGCTAGGGCGCCCGCTATGCTGGGTACTCACCTTCGAATTTTTAATGCGGTAGACACCGGATCGAATGGTCATGATGAACGTACGTGTAGTGAGAGTGTGGATCGCAGTTGTGAGGGAGCTGAAGTGAGGGCATGATGCCAGTCAGATCGCTCTTATAGAGATCCACGGCCAGTTATCGATCAAAGCGACTCACTTGGGAGTAATCAGATGATATTCCTACCGGGTGGAGGCTTAGCTAGTGCGCTCTAGGCACATCAGATAAGCACGATAGAGTTCTTGGGAACTCAATACGCTTGGAAAACGAAGCAGCCAAGACTTTTCTACTAACATGGCCAAATCGCCATCATCGCATCTAAACGGAGATTCCTCAGGTAGGTCATTCCGGTATTGCTACTTTCGTGACGCCTCCTCGATCTGCCGGACGTAAAGTCCGGTCTACTCGACGCTATCTAGTTACTTGGTGTGGCTGTGTTAGGTTGTATTCCCGAGCCAGAATGCCGGTGTCTTAGTGGCAGCGTAATTGGCTCATAGCGGCAACTTGTCGAGTCCAAGCCTCTTGAACGCCTCTTGTCCCTCCGAGATTACGATAACGCATGCTGTTAGTGGCTTTTGAGCTCATGGCGAGCGGTGCATCAGGCCACATGGTGAGGGAAGTTGTCTGAACCTTTGCTACACACAGGGAATGATGATTAGACCTCAATAGTCTAGATCATTCATGTACACTTTAATACCGCTTCAATAACGGGCAAAGTCTCCCAACGTGGTTTCCCTATCAAAATCCGCCCGAGTTGGTTGGACAAAGTCGAGTAAATTGCCGGGCAATGACATGTTCATCGTATAAGGAATAGGGTTACAAGTTCCCTATGACTCCCCCCAATTCTTGATCCACAATTCTCACATTACTAGAATACAAATCAAGGCGCCATGATACTAGGCTGCGGTCGTTACTCAACACGTGTGCATTCAGATTATTGTGCGAAGAACGGTCCATATGAGGTTGGGAAGCTCCGTTGTAGGTCAGACTTCGGTAAACTTGTTGTGTTTACACTGTCGTAGTTACGAGCAAGCTTCCTTGTATCTCATCTAAAGCTTTTTTTCTTACTTTATAATAATGCATCTCACCTCAGAGTCTTTCGTCTATCCGGCAAGTTGCTCGCCGCACGGGCTCGACTTGGCATTGCTTTACAGCTAGACTGGGGATAATACGGCATCGGAGCTCGTGAAAACATTCCTTGGACCTAGCTCTGAATCTGGGAAGCATCAGTGATCAATATATAGCGCTTTAGGCAAACGGAGTCGGAAATAAGATTTGGAACTCATGCTTAACTCAGCCCCCCTTACCTGAACAAACGCCGTCTTCCTAAGGTGATCAAAATATCAATCGCACCGTTCAAGATTAGGATCTCTAGGCTTTCCAGTGTGATAGAGAATCTATTAAAGCTTGTCTTACCGGAAACGATTGACATCGGTTTTCTAGAAAATCGAAGGACAGTTCTTCGGATATCACCCGAAAAGAAAGTTTCCAATCCCGCAAAGGTGCGTCATGTACATATACTAATCCTTAAAGAGGCTTGAAGCTCACATCGATGCATTCAAAAACTCAGACAAGCCTTGGGATGCACCGATGACTGGCACTGGGTGTGAAGGTCCGCTTAATGCGGAGGCCTAGGCTCAATATTGCGAGGAGGAAGAGTCTAGAAACTGTTTGATTAGAGGTCTAATAGCGCGGGATTGTGATAAGGTTATAGCAAAGGAGCGTTACTTCGGGAGCAGTATTGACCCTAGGAGTCAGACCTCGGTGAGGGAATTCCAAATGGCAACCGCCCGCTTCCGACCCAAGAAGCATGAATTAAAAGACGCTAATAGCCTTATTTTCACCTTAAAGCCCCGTAAACTACAACATGAAATGGCCGAGAGGAGATAGAAACATCGAGAAACGGAAACATTGG
>WSUD01000663.1:0-12509 GCA_019633495.1 Tulasnella sp. 427 | reverse complement strand
ATCAAATCCGACATCTCCTCTTCAATCAGCAGCAACACCGAAACCGCGCGAGGCAACCTCGTGACGGACGAATGGGGTTGCGCGTTGGCGGACTCGAGTACACAAGACGTGTCCGACCTCGACAAAGCGACTCAGGCGTACTGCCAGGGCCAAGAGAACGTGTACCGCAACGCCGCTGCAGGGTACGCCTTCTGGAGTTACATGATGGACGGGTGCGAAGCTGGCGATGGGAACGGGTGGTGCTTCAAAGGCTCGGTGGGGAATATCTTACCCGAGAAGTTCTTCTCGTATGAGGCGCAGACGGGGCCTGTTGGAGGGCTCGAGCTTGATGGTGCGACTAATTCTACGGCGTCGAATTCTTCCTCTTCTGGATCTGACGATGATGACACCAACTCGGATGACGCTTCTTCCACGACCTCTTCCACTTCCACATCCACTTCTTCGCCCACCTCCACGTCCGCTTCTGCGACTCAAGGTTCAAGCTCATCGGGACAAATGTGCAAAGCGACCAAGAAGAAAAGCGGAAGTGCCTCGTCTCCCGCTAGTTCCCGTCGTCGACACCGTGCCCGCAACGCCGGTAACGCTCACGCTCACCACCCATCGCTGGCTCAGAAGCGAGCTTCCAACTCATCCTCGGAAGGTTACCAGGACGGCCTTGCCGCTGCGAAGAAGTTTGCCAAAATGGGCGGGAGCAAGCTCGGGTTCACGTTGCAGTTCATCAAGGACACGGCGGGTGATCAGGCCACGGATTCGTATATCCAGGACTTTATGAAGGGAGTCAACGACGGGGAGGGGCAGGTGGACAAGGCCTTGAGGAGGAGGAGGTGATATTGATATCCCCTTTTACCTGGTTGATTTGCCTTCGTTATTTGGGGTTTATGGGTGAAGTCCGGGCCTGTCACCCTTTCTTTTCACTCGGGCTTTTCTTTGGGAGGGAAATTGAGGTTCCGCATATACCCTCGATCATATCGATGTCTAGCTGCACATCTTAAAGGTCATTTAATCGCGTAGATATACCCTGTACTGGATACACGTTTTGGCATTGAATATAATTAGAAGTTGAATTTCTGATTAACCCCTGGCGGGCTTGTCATAGTGGATCCTTCAGAGAGGTTCGAAAACGATACGCTACCGGTTACGGATTCCAAACTCAGCACGCTCTTTGGGCTCGGCCGTTGGATTCTTCACTCACTGCTTTCAATAGTGGCCGCTGTGAGTTTGGATGTGTGCGGTGCGGGACTGTGTAATCTTTGGCGAAACAGATGGGCAACCCCGCAGCGTCAACGTGGACGGTCGTAGTAGTCCAATGAACCAGTTCAGAATCTCCATGGAAGCCCCCGTAGTGTGTAAAGGCAGGTGGCTCCGGAAAATCTTGAGAAAAGACGGAAAAGGTTAAAACTGTGGTAATGAACTGTCTCCGACACCTGCCTGAGAGAGTTGCTTGCAAGGTCCCATCATCCAGCACATTCCATATTCTTGATAGTATTTGATAGTACGGAGTAGGTGTATTCCAAGACCAGTTCACCTTCTGGGCAGCTTGCCCGCCATGGGTGGCAACCATGGGGTGAAATCTGATGCATGTGGCACAGGGGTCTAGACCATGTTATCCGACTTCACAGAGCTACACGTACTCCGAGTAATAACAATTCAGAGCAACCGCAAGGTGGCTTTGGGAGTGGCGTGTGTCCTTAAGTCATTTAATTAGCTAGCGAACGCGGCGTAGGGAGGTCAGGATCCTTACGACATACCGAGCATGAAATGGTATAGGATTCCTCTTCGATACTAAAACTGACAATGAGTGCCTCTCTCTGATCGAATGTTACGCAGCCGAAAGGTTGACCATGAAATTGGAAGTTAGACGGAATCTTAGATAGCAAGCCGTTTTGGTTGTCGGGTGTTCCTCGCCAAAGATATCCAGGTTCCGCGCCGTCCGTGTAGACGATGCGAAGTCTTCCGACGTGATAACCGAAACCTGAGGGATTGTACACTCGGACCACGGCCGTGGCGGTGGGAGGGGCGGTACGTAACGCAGGGTGGTTGAAGTTCGAGAGGACTTGATCCGTCTGTCGTACCCGATGGTTGTCGTCGGAGGTTGCTTGGTTAGCTGGAAGGGTGACGGTGGAGGCCGCTGGACTAAACGTCGTCGCTGACCTGTGGTACGAAAAGAGCTATCTGTCTCGTAAATTGACGGCGAAAGGGTAAGAACACCCGCGTACCAGACCGGGGTTGAGATTTCGACCTCGTTTGGGCGAGGAGTAAACTCCTCTGGAACTGGAGGATATTGCTTGAACATGGCTTGAACAAGTAAGTCCAAGTTGGTCTTGACAGAGCCATCCAGTTCCGCGAACCATCGGAGTGCACGGTTCCGGAGCCGACTGCGAATGAACAAAAGCATCCGACGTCCGTCTTCAGACCAACCCTCGTTGAAGGCGAGCTCTTCGACTGCCGCTATAAAGGTCTCGCATTCATTCCCGTCAATCCCTCTGAATACAATGTTTTGCACTTCGGGAAATTAAGTATGTGGATTAGACGGCTATGTCGGGCTTCCTTGACGTACGAAGTCGGACACGTCGGGTGCTTACCTTCAATAGTGGTCATAATGGTGCGACTGATTGCTGTAGCCTATCGCGATGGGTGGCGCACTGAGTCGACTATTTTCTCCTGGTAGTTGGGTCGTGGAGTTGTTCAAGGGGCGCGAGAGTACTCAAGCGTGATATTTTCACGAGGTGACACCGTGACATTCCGGAAGGTCCATGAAATCCCCTTTTTAGTCAATTAAAACCTCCGATTCCGCAATGTCATTGGTAACCTCACGGCGACGGCTGATTAAAACACATGGAGCAAAGCAAATCTTGAGCACCCGCGTATTGAGACGAGGATGTATACATTAAGATGACCCCGTGTAGATGACAACCGCGACTTGAATTACAGCGGCTCGAAGACGATGCGCTGTAATTTACAGAGTTTGGTAAGCTCCAGCGAAGTATGACCAATCCCTATGAGAGAATACTCACAGCTTTAATTACCGGGCGTCCAGTATCCGGGTTGATCACTTGCGGAGCCGCATCGTCCTTTGCAAACAAGATAGCAAGACCAGCGATATCTACATATACGGTCGTTGTCGTGCAAATTGATGCTTTAACCATCCCGTCCCGAGGAGGCTGAGAAAAATCTGGTTCGGAGAATGAGTGTCGATAAATAGACTTTAGATTTCCTTCGGATAGTCTTACCTGAAAGTGTTGCCTGTAACGTTCCGTCATCCAACACGTTCCATATGTTTGAAACCAGTCCGTCTGACGGTGTCCAATAGTCACCATCTGAGTTACAATACCTTGCTTGCTCGATGACTTTGGTTACGGCGTTGCTAGCTGTCAGAGGGAAAAACCTGTAGGACAATGTGCTCAGCGAAGGTTGATAGTATCTGAATGCCACTTTGACTCCTCCTCCGCTTACCCAGGTGAACTCAGAATGGTGTAGATAGCGAGGGAACGCTGAGTCTGGTCGGTGTCCTGGCTTCCTATATCAACTCTGCTTGGATACAGGGATAGCGTCAAACTCCGCTCACTGGGCAGGTAATGAGATGAGGTTCTGCTCCAGAGCGAAACCAGACTAGAAGTGCATTTGAACGATCGTGCGTTATGGACTTGATTCCACGACCTTGGAAAGTAGATCTGCCGTAACGCTCTCGGACTTCTTTTGAGAAGATGCCTACTGGGGTCGTTCCCCTCCAAATCCAGCTAGGATGCGTTTTTTCTTCGCAAACGACCCGTAGTCGACCAACGTGTATGTCTAAACGCGAGGTTTCAAAGCGAGGAAGCGGTTCGGAATAGAGAGTGTCCGAGGACTTTGTGGCTTTAGTATTCATGGAGCATTCGGGAAACTGCACTTGGGTCCCCTTCTGTTGTTCTGTTTCTCCTGCGACAGACTCTTCGAATCGGACAGCGGGCAGAGTAGTCCTAGAGCATGCCGGATTAAACCGAGTGGCTGACCTATAAGGTCAACGCGGTAGACGCTATTGATTCAGTAGCAGGGATTAGGACCGAGATGTGAAGTGCTTACCAAAGAGGAGTTGGAACTTCAGCCACTTCATCGCGATGCGATACGACTGGCGGATATTGATCAAACAAAGCCTGAACAAAGAGATCCCAGTCGCCCTTAATAGAGACATCAAGCTTTGCGAACCATCTGAGGGCGGTGTTTCTGAGTCGACTCCGAGCAAATAGGAGCATTCGATGACGGTCCTCTGACCACCCTTCCGAGAAGGCGAGCTCCTCGATTGAAGCGATAAAGGTTTCACATTCACTCCCATCTACTCCTTTGAAGAGAATATTTGACACATCTGTGTGAATGGAAAGCAGGCAGGAAGGTTAACCACGTGATTCTTAACGAACACTCTCCTGCTCTGAAATTAGGGTTCACCTAAGCCGGTTGCCATCCTGGAGTGGATGGTTCCACCGATAGATGATATTCGAGATCTGATATGTGTTGTTGTGAGCCGGGCGTTGAGCACGACGGAGAGAACTCGGTAATGGAGAGAATGGCGAGGTTGTGTACGATTGGCGGAGATATCACTCCGTTACGTCACGCTAGCTATAGGAGTGACAGGGATTAGAATGCCGAGGTGGTTGAAGACGACGCGACGACACCGCGGCCGGGTGAGAAGGAGGGGAAAGCATGAAGAAAGTCCTCAAGAAGCAATGGGTCACTTTCATCATCGAAGACGGCTTAAGTACTTTGCCAAGATCGGTGCTGCATCCACACCGTCCGGCATCCCGGCTTCTGGCCCCTCGGAACAAACTTCACCAAAGGATCCGAGTTTGAGAAGTACGGAGACGTCTACGAGAACTCGTGGCCGAGAGTCCTGAGGGGGATCGAATGGGCCGGCAAGCATGGGATTGGCGTTTTGGCTGACCTTCATGGTGCTTACGGGAGCCAGAACGGTACGAGGTTCTCTCCATCGCGCATGTGCGCTTGGCTGACACGTTTCTCGTAGGCCAAGATCACCCCGGCATCAGCGATGGCCAAACGGGCCTCTTCTCCAACAAGAAAGACCAGCAAATGACCATCAACGCGTTCGTCTAGATGACGTAGCAGGTCGTCAAGGTCACTAACGTCGCCGGCATCCAGATCCTCAACGAACCCAAGAACGAAGATAACCTACCCGACTTCTACGACTCTGCCATCGAGGCCATGCGGAAAGTCGACGGTGCAGAAAGGTTCCCACTGTACTTGCGCGACGGGTTCAACATCAATCAGTACTCCAAGTGGGTTGGCGAGCGCGACGATTTCAGCGTCGTCGATCACCATTCCTGTCAGTTGCCTTCTCTTCGCTTTCTATCTACCGTGGGCACGTTTCTCTAACTTGGGTGTCACTTCGCAGACTTCGTCTTCACCGACAGCGACAGATCTAGATCCGTCACCTCCCTCACAAGCATGATCAAATCCGACATCTCCTCTTCAATCAGCAGCAACACCGAAACCGCGCGAGGAAACCTCGTGACGGACGAGTGGGGATGTGCGTTGGCGGACTCGAGCACACAAGACGTGTCCGACCTCGACAAAGCAACTCAGGCGTACTGCCAAGGCCAAGAGAACGTGTACCGCAACGCCGCTGCAGGGTACGCCTTCTGGAGCTACATGATGGACGGGTGCGAAGCTGGGGACGGGAACGGGTGGTGCTTCAAAGGCTCGGTGGGGAATATTTTACCTGAGAAGTTCTTCTCGTACGAGGCGCAGACGGGGCCGGTTGGAGGGCTCGAGCTTGATGGTGCGACTAATTCTACGGCGTCTAATCCTTCATCTTCTGGGTCTGACAACAACGATGATACCAACTCGGATGACGCTTCTTCCGCGACCTCTACTTCCACTTCCACATCCACTTCTTCGTCCACCTCCACGTCCGCTTCTGCGACTCAAGGTTCAAGCTCATCGGGACAATCGTGCAAAGCCATTAAGAAGAAACGCGGAAGTACCTCGTCCACCTCCAGCTCCCGTCGACGACACCGCTTCTGCAACGTCGGCAACGCTCACGCTCACCACCCATCCCCAGCCCAGAAGCGAGCTTCCAGCTCAAACTCAGAAGGTTACCAAGACGGCCTCGCCGCTGCGAAGAAATTCGCCAAGATGGGCGGGAGCAAGCTCGGTTTTACCTTGCAGTTCATCAAGGACACGGCTGGTGATAAGGCCACGGATTCGTATATTCAGGACTTTATGAAGGGAGTCAAGGACGGTGAGGGGCAGGTGGATAAGGCGTTGAGGAAGAGAAAGTAAGATGCTGGATCAATATCTTTTCTCTATTTGGGCTTTATGGGGTGAAGTCCGGCGCTGTCACCCCTTTTTTGACTTGGGTTTCTTATGGGAGGGAACTTGAGGTTCCGCATATACCCTCGACCACATCCATGTCTGGCTGCACAATTTAAAGGTCATTTAATCGCGTAGATATACCCTGTACTGGATCCACCTTCGGCATTGAATATAATTAGAATTTGAATTTCTGATCAACACCGGCATCTGTCGTGGTGGATCCTTAGAGAGGCTTGAAGACTATACGCTGTACATTGTGTGACTAAATCAAACCTTTTTCTTGATTTAGCGATAGTGTCAATGACTGTACTTACCGCTTTTAGCAGAGGACGTTTCGAATCTGGGTGTATGCGGTGCGGGACCGCGTAGTCTTTGGCGAACCAAATAGGCACGCCTGCGGTATCCAGATAGATGGTTGTGGTTGTCCAATTGACTAGCGTAACAGCTCCCTCGGGTCGTCCATAGCCATTAAGCGTGGTTGGTTCCGGAAACTCTTGGGAGACCTTTCAGTATCAAGCAAGTAACACTTCGGTAACACTTGTCTGAAAGAGTCGCATGAATGGTTCCATCATCCAATACATTTCATACACTCGACAATCCTTGATAAGAGATATTCAACCAGCTGTTGGTCCAGCTCATCGCCTAGTGGCTTGTACGCCCCGAGTGGTGATCAGCGGGTGGAATCTAGTAAATGGAGTATCCTGACTAACATCATCTTCCACTTCACAGCCTTATACTTACTCTGAGTGCAAAGAGGTCACAGCAACGCCAAGGTGGCTCATGTATAGCGTGTGTCCTTTGATTGGTTTACTAAGCAAGCGAACTCGGGTTCAGGATGGTTGGGATCCATGCCACACACGGGGCATGCAATATCATAGGGCTCCTCTTCACGACAAAAGCTGACAATAAGAGCTTCTCAACGGTCAAATGTCACGAGTCCCAAGGGGTAGGCGTGGTGCTTGAGCGCAGCTAGGATCTTGTTGTACAAGCTGTCGGGTAACCCCCGCCAAAGATATGCAGGTTCCGCACCGTCATTATAGACGATACGAGGTCTTCCGACGTGTCGACCGGCCCGTACGGGGTTGTCGGCTCGGATCAAAGGCGAGGCGATCTGTCTGAGAGGCAGGACCCATTGTATGGTGGTTGAAGCTTGAGAGGGCTTGGTCCGTCTGTCGTACTTGATTGTTTCTTCGGCGGTTGCTTGGTTCGCTGGGAGGGTGACGGTGGAGGCTGCCGGACTAAACGTCGTCGCTGACTTTTAATTCGAAAAGGAACCGGCTTTCTCATACATTGATGGCAAAGGGGTATAACAACCGCTTACCAGACCGGCGTTGAGATTTCGACTTCGTTTGGGTTAGGGGTAAACTCCTCCGGAACGGGAGGATATTGCTTGAACATGGCTTGGACGAGTAAGTCCAAGTTGGTCTTGACTGAGCCATCTAGCTCTGCAAACCATCGGAGGGCACGGTTCCGGAGTCGACTACGAATGGACGAAAGCATCCGACGTCGGTCTTCGGACCAACCCTCATTGAAGGCAAGCTCTTCGACTGCCGCTATGAAGGTTTCGCGATTTGTTTCCATCGACTCCCCTGAATATGACGTTTTGCAGCTTGAGGGAAGATTCGTTGGCGATCAGAACAACGTCGTCTCGTCCCAGTGCTCCACCAAACCGATCAGATTAGACGCTTACCCTCGGCAGGAGCCATTATTGTGAAGCCGAGAACACGTTGAATACTGCTGCTACGGTAGATGTTCTCTCTGTTTGCTGGGAAATTATGTTGCTGTATCCATAAGATAGGAACGTGGAAGCAGCAAAAGGTGACCCGTGACCAAAAGTCACATTTCGGCGAGGTCTATCGCATGTCGCATTTGGATAGTCTTTAGAGCAAACCCATTGAACTAGCCGAGCAAGCTAGAAATCTGACATAACTACGAAACTCAGTATTCCTTTGTGTCTGTGACTTATGTATTTACTACTACCGCCTTGGCTCCACCATACAGTTCCTCATTGGTGTGATCTAGATATCTGAGCTCGCAGCAATGGTGTCAGCTCGGATGGTGCTTCTTCCGCTGCTTCTCCTTGTGCGCACACTTGTTCGCTAACGTATCTTGGCTTGTGCGACTGCCAAAAAGCAAAATTTGGGCAACCTGACAAGCGACGGTGTATGTCTTATGCTAAAACTTGTTCCTCAGAAATTTCTGGTATCAAATAGATAAGCTGCTGGCTGATCAGACTCTATAGACTTATTAAAGCACCCTTGCACACTCGAAAGCTCTCCAAATGAGTGGTAGTAGGTTTCGCTTCACTTGCAGTTATCAGGGACACAACCGCCACAGATTTGAACCTCCGGGACTTCATACACACTCTAATGAAAGGAGAAATAAGTCATGCTCTCCATCAGTCGGTGTGTTTTGTATTAAGTTTGCCGAGTCGTGACAGTTTATTCACTTGTGGTTTAAACTTAGAGGCCTTGCGGTTTTGGAACCGGATACACACAGTCAGTGACCAAAATGTATCGTTACATTCGTGGCTTCTGTGCATTACTGAAGAGGTTCGAAGAACATGCGCTATCGATTTTTCAATGCTCTTAATAACTTCTTAGTAGCGCCGACGAAGTGATGCACACTCACTGCTCTTGATAATGGACGTTTGGACTCTGGATGAATGTGGGGTGGGACTCCATACTCTTTGGCAAAGAAGATCGGGACGCCCCCCGTGTCTACATAGACAGTCTTGGTAGTCCAATTGACTGGTGCAACGTTTAAGCGACCGTGTCGACCATAACTGTAACCAAGCGTTGCTGGATCTGGCTGATTGGGTTCCGGAAAGTCTTTTAGCGAAGGTGACAATTTTTAGTATCTGTCCACTAGGAGTTGATGGCAGGTGAAAACACCTGCCTGAGAGAGTAGCTTGAACGGCACCGTCTTCGAGCACATTCCAGCTCCTTGATACTATTTGATGGTATGTAAACGGATAACCCTGAGACCAAGTGACCTCTGCTGCTGCTTCTAATGAATGAGTAGCAAAGATTGGATGAAAGCTTCCATGGTTTGTATGAGTCGTTAACCGTCCACGGGGCTCCCTTACGCTACACACTCACTCGCCGTAGTTGTTATTAAGGGCCACACCGATGTAAATGGGATGCTGACGTTCGTCCTTTGGTTGGATTTCTAAGCTTGCTGACCGCAAAGGTACCTTACGACGACTCACGGGGCAAGCAATTGTATGTGGTTCGGGTCCGGAACAAAAGCTGACAATGAGCGCTTTTTGACGTTCAAAAGTCACAGATCGTACGTAGTCATGATACGGTTGGAAGCTTGAAGAGATCTTGCTGGTAGAAGCATTTCCTGCCGCAATGTATCCAGAAACCACGCCGCCTTCATAGTCGATGCGCAGTCTGCCCACGTGTATCCCAGATCGAGAAAAGTCGTACTTTTGGATTGGAGGGACTATGAGAGTTGCGGCACGATCTGCAGGAGCTTGTGGTTCAAGAAGACCTAAGCTGGGGAGAGTTTGACTGAGTAAGGCACTTGCATCTTCATCCAAAACCGCCCGTTGGTTAGCGGGGAGGGTGACGGTAGAGCTTGCGGGACTAAAAGTCGTCGCGGACCTGTGATACAAAAGAGTTATTACTCTGAATCGATGACCCAGGCACATGAACAACTGCGTACCAGACAGGAGTTGAGAGTTCGACTTCGCTTGGGTGAGGTGTAGACTCCTTCGCCACCGGAGAATATTGCTTGAACATGGCTTGGACAAGTAAGTCCAAGTTGGTTTTGACGGAGCCATCTAGTTCCGCGAACCATCGGAGGGCACGATTCCGGAGCCGACTGCGAATGAACAAAAGCATCCGACGTCCGTCTTCAGACCAGCCCTCGTTGAAGGCGAGCTCTTCGACTGCGGCTATAAACGCCTCGCATTCGTCTCCATCGATCCCCCTAAATATAGTGTTTTGTGCTTCATGAGATGGGGTGCGCGAATTAGACAGCTCAGCCGGGTTACGGTAATGCACGAGGTCGAAGACATTGCGCGCTTACTGTCAACAGTTGTCATGACTGTAAAGGTAAATACTACGTCCTTCTCGCAATGTTGGTGCCTTGACACCCGTGTTGACTCCTGGCTAGCCAGGTTGCGGTACCAGTGAATGGTGCTAATGTGTAAGGAGCATGATATCAAGCGTGACATCGTCACCCTAGGGCTGCCGTGACATCTGGAGAGGTCCATAAAATCTCCTTTTTGGTCGGGTTCATGACGTACAGTCTACTTATGCAATGTTACAAGCAGCATGGAAGCGACAACTATATAAAACAGAATACATATTTTATTTTCCGCGGTACAGAGTTTCCTGTTCCGCTCGGCCTCATTGGAATAGCAATTGGGCCTGAATCACAGCGGTTCAAAGACGATACGCTGGGGGAGATGCTTTTCGGTGAGCCTCCACGTGATATACATAATCATTATGACAATGTACTTACAGCTTTGATCACCGGGCGTCCAGTATCCGGGTCAACAGGACGCGGAGTCGCATCATCTTTCGCAAATGAGATAGGAAGACCAGCAATGTCTACATATACTGTCGTCGTTGTCCAAATTGACGCTTCAACCGTCCCGGGTTGGAGTGGTTGTGAAAAATCTATTTTGGACAGAAACGATGTTGATCAACAAGGTTTGAACCCGATTGATCTTCTTTACCCGAAAGTGTTGCTTGTAAGGTTCCGTCATCCAGCACATTCCAAATGCTAGAAACACGTTTGCATACAGGTTCCCAAAAGCCATTACCCCAGCCCTTTTGGAACGTTGCTCCCTTCAAAACGTTCGCTACAGCAGTGTCGGCTGTCAGAGGAAAAAACCTGTTATACGACATTTCCAAATGAAAGCTGTGTCATTCGGGGACCGCAGTTTCTTAACGTCTTATCCTTACTCAGGGAAACCGGGAACAAGAGTAACAGCGAGCAGACGCTCAGCCCGGTCGTTGTCCTAGTTCCTTATATCAACTCTTGTAGGAGATTATAATATTGTCAAGCCCCACGTACTGGACAGGCAATGGCGTGAGGCTCTTCTTCCGAGCGAAAGGTTACTAGGAGCGCATCTAAGCGATTCAGAGTTACGGACTTGATTCCGCAGGTCGAGCCTTCAAGAGTAATCTTGCCACTGCTATTATAAGTCGGGATTTGTTTCGAAAAGGCATTTTTTGGAGCAGTTCCTCTCCAGATCCAAGTGGGAGGCATTTTCTCTTCGTAAACGACCCGAAGTCTACCAATGTGGATGCCAAATCCGGAGGCGTCGTAGCAAGGAAGCAATGCGGAGGAGAGAGTTTGCGAGAGTTTTCCAGCTTTAGCGATGGTCGAGGATTTGGGACTGGACTCCTTTCGGGACTTCTTGTGCTTTTCTATCTCATATTCGACAGACTCTTCGGGTCGGGTAGCGGGTAGGGTAACAGTAGAAGGTACTGGACTAAAGGTAGTTGCTGACCTATAAGATCAAAGCCGACTCATTCTGGTAACTGGGGTTGGAATTGACCCAGATATACACTACTTACCAAACAGGAGTCAAGGCTTCAACCACCTTGCCGCGATGGGATGCAACTGGCGGATACTGATCAAACATTGTCTGGACGAAGAGATCCCAGTCGTTCTTGACAGAGGCATCAAGCTTTGCAAACCATCTGAGGGCGGCATTTCTGAGTCGACTTCGAGCAAATAGGAGCATTCGACGACGGTCTTCTGACCACCCTTCAGAGAAGGCAAGCTCTTCGATAGCAGCGATAAAAGTTTCACATTCATTCCCGTCTGCTCCTTTGAAGAAGATACTGGACGCGTCTTTGTGGATGGAAAGCAGGCAGGTAAGCTAATCAAGTAACTCCTGACGAACGGTCTCCGTCCCTGATTTCATTAGGGCTCACCTAAGCCGGTTGCCATTGTTAAGTCAACGGTTCTACCGACAGATTATTGTTGAGCTCGTATAAGCGTTGCAGTGGGCCAGGCGTTGAGCGGGACCGAGGCAACACTTTAGTGGTGAGGATGGCGAAGTGTGTACGGTTTGTAGAGATATCAATCTGTTACGTCACGCTGATGAGTGACAGGGATTATAACGCCGGAGTGGTGGAAGACAACTCAAGAAAAGTTGTTATGTTAGGCTCGGGACATTGAGTACCTTTCATACTTGACCGCTCAATAAACTCTCTTGTCCCGCTGCGGGTCACAGG
>WSUD01000662.1:0-12523 GCA_019633495.1 Tulasnella sp. 427 | reverse complement strand
AGTCGAAGGAGATGATTTGTTTCTTCAGCTGAGTCCGGACTCAGCATCGGAACGGCGAATGCTAGGAATCCCGAGTTCACCCCAGCGAAAAGGCCACCCTAGGATAGAATGCCAAACTCGTTTGAGAAAGAGCGAGAACTTGATGAGAAGAGTCATTACGTACGAACACAATGAGGAGATCAAGGTTCTGGTTGATGTTGTCAACCAACTGCCGGTTCTGAGCACCGGCAACTTCGTCAAAGTGCTTCCAGTAGTCCGCCGCATTTCCAAATTTGGACGGAATTTCGATGTCGTTATTGTTCTTCGGCTTCCGATTGCGTTTTCTGACACTCCGAAGCCGATGGGCGGTCGAAGGTTCCCCAGGAGACCTTTGCTGACTAGGTAGTAGTTGAGACATGAATCAAAAGCTCTTCGAGTCGTCTGGGATCGGAGAACGAAGTTGGCTTGCACTTGAGGGATTGGAGGGACTTCGTACTGATGAGTCAATGAGAGAGTTGAGGAAAGGTAGATATGTGGACCACGATGCTAACGGATGGAAGGTGCGAAACTTACCTTGTCACGGTTTCTGCAGGGTTACAGTGGCTTCAATTGTGGATACCGGCGATAAGGCGATAATAACATGTTCCTCGCGTACGAAAAGATCGAGCCACGAAGTCCTTTTTTGCCCTTCATCACATTTTGCATCAGCCTCGCGGGTCGACGCGGAAACTTTGGGACCGACGGACAGGATATGTTGATCCTCGCCTTGCGGATGCCATGCGTTATTCGCCAGCCCAATGCCCCAAAGTCGGCTGCTTAACAGCTACCTTGCTCATTTTGTGACACGGTTCCAGGACCTGGGGCGTAAATAACGCCTCGGTTGAGAGAACGCCCGAGTCCTGGTCGACGAAGGAAGTTGTCCGCCGTGCGCTAGATTACCAAGCAAACTGCGGAAATATCTATTCTCCTCAACTCTCGTCCCTTGCAATTGGTCACGATTCCCACTGTAGTCTTAACCCTTCAAGTCTCTGGATGCCGAATTTCATTTCTATCATATAAATGGTACATATAGGAGGATCGGTCATACAATAAGTTCATAAGAAGCTTAAGGCTCATGTCGGGTATAGTAGGACCGAGACCAAAACTAAGGTCTGTGGTCAATCCACATAGATCGGGGTCCCTTTGGACCTAGGAAGCCATCTCGCCCTCGGTTGATAATCAGAGCGTAGCTGGACCGAGCAGTGCCACAGAGGTTTCCGCTCATTAAACTCACGCCCCCTTCCTCTGTTGAAGCTGTGTCGGGGGAGAGATCGTCCAGCATAAGACTGTGTTGACTCACGATGATGACCTGAATTTCACTTACGTTAATTCCTTGCAGTGGTGTTTCTTCTTGTCCAGGAAGTGTTTCCAGAGTGGCAACCATTCCAAGACCCACCACGGCGTTGCCCCTCCCAAAGAGTCGTGAACCTTCCCTCCCACGTCTTTCTGAAGCTCGTCCAGCACGGACTTCGGTAGCTTTGAATCGAATTTGGGTTCGGGGGACGGTTGAGGCTTTGCTTCATCAGAGCTGGTTTGGGGCGGCACGGTTGCAACCGGTTGGGACGAGCTCGCTTGGGGGACCCTTATGCTCGGGATTGGGGGAATGGAGCTTGGCTGCGGTACGACCGACATGCTTTCAACCGGATTAGGTTTGCCTGGCTGAGGAGGCACGGTTCCAAGTGGTTTGAGGTCGTCTGGTTCGTGAGGTTCTGGGGCGCGTCTCCCGGTTGCGATGAAGTACGCGTTCAATGTAGGGACATCGACGAAAGCATCACCCGCCCAACGAAAGCCAAGCTGCAGTTTCTCGATCTCTTGGATCATCCAAAGAAGACTAAAAGTCATTTGAATTAGTTTAAAGCGTATATCATGGGGGAGGCTAGTTTGCAGCACCTCGGGTTCGCAAGGTTGTTCTTATGATCGTCTTGAGACGTGTCCACCTCGCCCCCACCAACATCTGTAATCAACCACTGAGGTCAAGATCGGCTCAGATAACGCGCTTTTAGGAAGACGCACCACTGTGGCTCCCAATGAACCAAACCTCCCTGCAATTTGTTTCAACCCAAGGGAAGGTGCAATCCGGACACAGCTTGGCGTGGCCATCTTTCTCATGTCCATCGGCACGGTAGTGCTTGGGATCAATGTGACCGCGAAAGCGGACTTTGTTACGAGTGGAAGAGGCCACTTTCTTAGCCCACTTAGTGAACGAAATACTCCCTTGGGTTGGCTGGGGAACTCCCGATCCCTCGAGGTCTGCGCTCTCCTTTCGAACCTTGGACTGCGTATCTTGCATTGCTTCTGAAGGGGGTCGTTCTGTAGCTGATCTTGGAGTCGAAGGAGATCCATCGGAGGTTGCGCTCAGAATTGCGTCTGCGTGAGGCGCTTCAGCATCTCCTGCTAGTCCTGGCAGCATTTCTGAGAGGGGGAGAGGAGGTCTAATTTGTCCAGGAGGTAGGATGGGCTCAGGAAAAAGGCCAACAGAAGCTCGAGGAGACTCGTCGCTCCCTGGTTCTGCCTCGGGCATGGCCTCTGGGGCAGGCCCGTCAAAGGCGGCTCTTGCCCAGGGATTGTGTCTGAACTTCGCGCGACGCTCGTCCAAGGCGAAAGCTTGGCGGAAGGTTCGAACAACGGCGTTGTGGGACGTGAAGGGCAAGGTCTTGCCAGCAAGACCGACAGAAGTGACGGTATCCCTGAGAGAAGCATGACAGATTAGCGGTTCGTTAGCTGAGATCGAGTGTACTCCGCTGCGAAATGGACTTACCAGACACCCATAAACTCGATTGAGACATGGCGAGAGAAAGCTTTCTTAAAGCCGTGTGCTTTCTGAACTCCGTCGTCCGACTTGTCTTTGTACCGCGCGTACGCAAACGGGATTTGCTCTTCGTTGCCTCGGGGCAGAAGACCGACCTGTTAAGAAGCGGTTTTGAGCCCTTTTCATGAATAGAAAGATGAGAAAACTCACAATGTGTAGCATTCCGGCTAGGCATCGCGCGGTATATGCACCTCGGCTGAAGCCGAACAGGCAAATTTTATCCCCTTCCCGGTAATTATCCATTAGGAATCGATACCCTCCCATGATCTGAAGTACGAGCGTAAGCCAGGGTTGATCGGTATCAGTTCGACTCGACTTACATGATCATCAAGATACCTGCAAGAGCCATTTTAGCCACCTAACATCTTCGAAGGAAAGTGTATCCTACTTACCACGCAATGGCCATATCGATGGCCTTTGACGCCCGTCGCGAGATCTGATTAACTGATTTAGTTGGAGAGACATAGGTCCCTGTCGCAGAGGATGAGCAACTGATTGCGGTCCAACGCGGGCAATAATTTACCTATCCCAGGCTGATAGTAACAGATCTGACTATCTGTCCTCATCTTGTCAAGTCCCTGAAACAGTCTGATGACGTTCGTATTGCCGTCGTTGAAGTATTTCGCGGTTCCGTCGAAGCAGAGGATCAGATTCCTAGGTTGACTTTGAAGCACGGACGGGCGGCGATCCACCAAGCCACCAACGTGCGACGCTGCGACCGGAGTTCGCTCTCCAGGTGCCATTGGAAATCCGGAGTTGGAGTATGGAGTCGGCATAGCTGAGCTCTGGATGGTGAACATGGTAGCTTGATTCGGAGACCTCGCCTTGGGATAAGTGGGAGAGACTGGCGAAATCGTGCTACGGTCAGAGCTTGCTGGTTCCGCGAAGGGAGTCGGTAGACTTGGAGTCAATGTAGAGGGTGCTGATGCCTTTGACCACCTTCTGTTAGCTTCGTTCATATTTGATGCAGGATATAAGGAGCAGAACAGGGGGGATGAGGGTTGAGAAGATAGGTGGATGTGCCTGCTAAGAGACAAGACGGATCCTCGTTAATTAAGGCATCGCAAGTTCGGCATTACGAGTGCCGAGCATCTCGCTGATCCCTAGATACTCGAGTATCAGTCGTGGATGATTGTTCTGCTCTTCGTATTATCACTTACAACGGATTGCCTTCTGCGCTCAATCCGGCCCAGTCAATGGGCAAGTTCTGTGGCTTGAGTACAATCTAAGTATTAATATGTACCTAATAGAACATAGCTGCCTTAAGCGGTTGGAGAGTGAGAGCCGTGTTGAGCCACTGCCGACCACCAGCAGCGAGTTTGCCACCTTGCGAACACGATATGAACCCAAGCCACTGAACTTGAGTCCGAGAAGTAGTATATTTAGTCAATTCTGGAGTATGAATTTATCGCATAAGGAAGTTACTCGATGGGCCATTTCTTTGTAGAAGGACGAGAATTGTAAGCGAGGAGCTGTCCAGATGGTCGTGGTTGAGTTTGGAAGGCAACAGCGGGGATGTCGTGTGGCGGCGTGAGATCCCCGCCCAACCCCCACGTGGGATCGTCACCATTTGCCTCGGTCGAGGATCAATGCACTCGTGGCCTCCTGAGCAGCTTATTCGATCCTGTATTGTCCATCTGAGAGGCTGAGTAGCCCACGACTCAGAGTGCTTGCGGGACCGTTTACAGTGTACATTACTTTATTTTACAGCCAATAGCAGGAAAGAGCTTAAGCATTATGTATACAGCTGCTCACAGGAAATATAATTTCTTCAACAGTCGAAGCCCCTATAATGGCCTGTGGCTCACTTCCGAAGGGAGTCAGGTGCATTCGAGCCGTCGAGAGACCGCTCGATTGCAGTCCACCCTTCGCCTCTCGACCATTCACCCAGCCAGTCGACCGATACAAAAACTAAAGTTAATATTTCTGCGCCAAGCCGCTTCATGGCCCGAGTACCCTCATCTACTTCCCTCTCAGTTGGCTTCGATGTTGTTCTCTTGCGCACGAACAGCATTTCGAGCTTCTTTAAGCTAGCGAGAGACTCAGTTCTAGCCTCAGACCATGGCTGGAGTACGTACGACATGTTAGCATCGTCCTGTCGAAATGCGAAGGCTCGTACAGACTGGATACGACGATTCAAGGGCCTCCTATTCCAGATGAGCCAGGTTTGGGTAATTCTGAGCAATCACTTGTTTGCGCGTCATTCCAGGTTGTGACGGTAAACTCGAAAACTCGGAGGTCAACGGTGGGTTTGAGCCCTGCTAATGCTTCTGGGATATACTCCGGCGATTCGGGAGCGGTGACCAGTACAGTGTCGACGGGATGTCCGGGAACCAGGGCCGACGCTACGCTTAAGGATCCATAGAGCTTTTCGAGTGATGGAAAAAGTCGGGAAGTAAAGCCAGCCTCCCGAAATCCGAGTTGCTAGTTGGTAGAATGTTTCTCCCCAATTACCGTCAACGGTGAGGACCGCTAGATTTGGACATTGGGCTCCGAGCTGTGTAGAAAGGACTGGGCGGGGTCGTTTGGTCCAATGTTAGTCGACAGTATTCGAAGGTTGGTGAAAATATGATGCGGAATGTGTTTCGCAATGACCAACAGGAAGCTCGTTTCAGAGTAATGATCAAAACAGGTGAGTTTTTTGAGCTTGGGACTTGTGAGAAATGGTATCAGCACTCCGTCTGGCTCCTTGCTGAAGTCCCCGTTCCAATGTAAGTCTTTGACCCTCGACCCCTCCGCGTCGATTGGAATCTGTATCTGCAAGTCAAACTCGATTTGGCCGCAGCTCAGACTCTTGAGATGCCGTAGTCGGGTGACGTGAGCATGAAGCATCGGCGACAAGGGAGTACAGTTCGCGCGGAGAGTCTGTACGTTCGGCATCCTGAGAACCAATGCATGCCATAACCTTGTCTCCAATTCGGTAGGCTCCATTGTTGGATATCTTCGCACGAGTCGACCCATCCAGAGTGCTTTTACCCACTTTAGCGCCTCTGGGTGCTCTTCCATATATTGCATGACCTCGTTGATAACACGGAATTTCTTTTCGCTATCCCTCGAAATCGAGTAATGGAACCTTGAGATCAGGCACATCTCTCGGATGTACGGACTGCTTTTCAGAGTCCATAACGCGGCTCTGACGGTGAAAATTGGGCCGCTCAAGTTGCTGTCCTTGAGATACGCAACAATGTCGTGCCAAAGTTCGGGGAGGATCAAAGGGGGCATGGCCGGTAGCTAGCTTAATCATCACCATCTGGAAGGCGATAGTGACACTGCGTGGACTTACAGCTGAGCTTATTATCTCTAAGAGGGAATCCGGGTTGAACGAGTTCCATGCATTGGGGAAACGTTAAGTCCGTTCACTTCGGCCGAATCAAACCGCCACCCATCAGGAGGACCTCATATGCCTTCTTTCAACGTTTAACTCTAGAGCTACCTTCAGATCTACCCACGTATCAGAGACGACATGCAGCCATTTGATTGCCTCTCTGGGCTTATCATGGAGTCAATCCACTCCAACATACTGGTAGACTTCGTGATAAGGCTTGCCCGCGGTTACCCAGCGTTGAAGGGTGCTGCAAACTAGACGATCAAATCATACAGCGCGGTGAGCTCTCTACTATCCCTGCTCCAACTTTCGGATAACCTTCCTGAGCAAATCGTGAGGTTGTTGCGGAAGTCTGCGGAAATGGTTATAGTATCCCACCAACTCGGCGCGGCAAGGCCGGTGCACTGGCCCTAATTATAATCGTTTCGGCAGGTATACGCGTCCGGCGCCTCAAACAGCTCAGGCTATGTCACCTAGATAGGCGTCAGGCCTCGACATTTCGCTATTCATTGTTGACGAAGGAACTGCAGTCCCGACGCGAGGCAGATCCGGCATTCTACTCGAAGCGAATGATCGAGGGGCGGATGCTGTGATTGGAACCTGGGGTCTGGCCGAATTTGGGACCGGAAAAGACTGAAGGCCGCGTGCGACGGGCCACCCTGGGGCCCTCTCCGTTGAACATGTTGAACACCACCGGCTCCTCAGACCTTCGGTGATGACCCACTAGAGAGCTCAGTGGCAATTCACAGTGGAAAGCATTGCCCGGAGTTTTGCGTCCGCGCCCAACCCAGGCCTTTATCTCTGCAACCTCGTGCTGGGCACGTGGTCACGTGTTCATCAGCCAATTGCCATTCGGCGGTGTTCTAGTGGAGTCCGTGGTCCGAACAACCTGCAAGGCGAGCTCGAAGAAGATCTTCTCTTAGCGCCCGCTAAAGATCAGCTTCGCTTTGTTAGCGTATTTAATCCGAGGCTTGAGTGTCGATCAAAGGAACACAAGCCTCCCTGCCTCTCTTCCTCCGTGAACCCCTCTCCCGCTTTCTTGCTCTAGATATGGACGAAGAAAAGGGTCTTTCTATGCCTACACTGTCGAAGGAGCGTACGCTCACTACAGTTGTACCGGAACAAGAAGACGAAAGTGACATCTGGGCAGGCGACGAGCGGCTAGTACGTAAACGTGACAAATCATCTGAGCTCTCCTCTGGATCCTGACATTCTGCATTTAGGGATACCGGAACGTTCCTTTCAAGGAGTTCGTGAATGCCCTCGGTTTCCCTTGCACGATCGGAACCGCTATCGCGGCATCCGCGGCTTTCAGTATCCTCGCTGCAGGCGGTATCTTCGGCGACAGTTCCCCAGAGGCTTTCGCTAGGCTCCAGTACATGACCTCGCTCCTATCGTGGTCGGCAGGGTGCTACGCCAACGCAACGGCTATCGTCGTCTGCCTGCAATTCCTGTACTCATCTCCATCATTCTGCCGAGTTATCACACAAAAAATCAACTATACCTGGGAGCTTCGGAGAAAAAAAGAGCCCTGGAACTGGCTTCGTTGCATGATCGCTTACGGTTCTGTGGGAGCCGCGTATCTCTCGCTGCTCTTGCAGCTCGCTGGCACTATACTCATGGTGGAGGCTCTACGGCCATTCGCACCAGTTCTTCTGGCCGAAATCCCTATTGGACTCGTTTTCATCATCGGGATGGGCACCAATGCCTCAGTAATCCTCCTCGAGCGACGTCAATTACGTTCAAAGATCAAGAAAGTGGTTCGCGCCGCGTCCTTGCCTCTGGCAAACGTGCGGAGGAGGTCGCAGCCGGGTGCTTCGGAATTCTCATAAAGTAGTACTTAGTCTCGTTGCGAACGCCGTCGTATTCGACATGCTTCTTCTTATCTACCAGGAAACCTTATATCATGTCATGTGGCAGAACTGTTCGAATTCCGAGCTTCAGACCTATCGGCCTTCGTCTCCGCCAGCCTCCTCTCGAACCGGTTAGCGATATCATGGCCACTATCTCAGAGGAAAGGCTAGCTCGACATGTGCATTGTAGCATCTTGACCTACCTTTGTCTTTATGTAGCTTGGAAGAAATCGTTTGGGAGCTACAGCCATGATAGCGGCCGACCTGAGACGGTCGAGATTTGACGTTGCACATGCCGTCAAGCAGTGACACTACGGTAAAGCTAGGAAATTGAATTTCCCAATTGATTCTCAAATGAACCCATGAGCGGAAGGAGCATAGCTTAGGGAGGAGAATTTTGCTAGCGGGGCAGGTTACGGTTTGGAGTTAACGCGACGTCCAAGGTCCTCTTGCCTATTTGATGCCGGAAGGGTACCACAGCCTCTCCTAACCTCATGCACTGATGACTGTCTTCATCATTTGAGCAAATGGATTGCTAGCGTTGAGACGAAATCCGGGGGAGGCCCGCCGCGACATGACTACGAAGCCACAAATGCAGCAGCTTGAGTCGATAAGGTACCATCCTCTGGTACCGCTGTGCCCGTGTTGCCCTTCGTAAGCTGAATGCAACTAGCTGTTGTTATATTAGTCTCAATCACCGTCTAGAGGGTCGCCTATTTATGGAACAAACAAGGTATTCATGAAACAAACAAGGGAGAGTGGAGTGTTCGCACGTTGGGAGTGTCATAGCAACCTTGAACCTCACGTCTCCTCCTCCGTCGGTCTTTCAACTTGTTCTCCTTGTCAGATCTCAATAATATGAGTGAAGCAAAGTCCCTCTCAGTGCCCACATTATCGGAGCAACAAACCCTCATCAATGTCCTACCAAGCCAGGAAGAAGATAGTATGCTTTGGGAAAGCGAGAAAACCGTAAGTCCTCTAAGGTTCAAGCTACTGTGCTGTCATCTTTGGGCGCTGACTAAGCTTTGGGGGTTTACAATCTCCTAGAAGTACCAGGACATTCCTTACAAGGAGTTCGTGTCCGTTCTGGGATTACCCTGCACGATCGGGACGGCCATTGCAGCATCCGCAGCCTTCGCCACGCTCACTGCCAACAGTCTGTTAGGCGACACCTCACCAGAGGCATTCGCTACCCTCTGGCACAAGACCATGCTTCTCAAGTGGTCGGCGGGCTGCTATGCTATCGCAACCGCCATCGTCGTGTGCCTCCAGTGCTTGTACTCGTCTCCTGCGTTCTGCCGGACCGTTACGAAAGGAGTTTATGACACCGCGGAATTACGAAGACTGAAAGAGCCCTTGGATACCTGGGATATCCTTCGCTGCATCGTTGCATACGCAGCGATTGCAGCCGCATGCTTCTCGGTGCTCTTGCAACTCGGCGGCACAATACTCTTGATGGAGGCTGTGCAGCGTTCGCTTCTATCCGAGGTGACGATCGGTGTGGTCTTCGTCATTGGCTTTCTTATTAGTCTACTCGTGCGCTATCTCGATCATCGTCCAACACAGGATCGGAGGAGAAACGTGACTCGTGGTGCATCATCGCCTCTGCCGCCCACCCAGAGGACAACGGAGAGACCCTGAGAGGTCATAACCTGACCCTCACTCGGAGCCAGAAATGCTATTTCACTTCTAGTACAAATCTTATGCCATGAATCTACGTGCGACGAGCGGAGTTGGTGAATTGGTTGTGTGTGCTGTTGCAAGCTTTGCGCTGGATCGGCTAGTGGTTACTCTCAATCCACAGACAGGAAACACGGTTGTGCATTTGTAAGACAGTACTCTCTAGAATTTAGTTTGTTGAGACTCCGTGCTCAAAAGTAGTCTATTGGCATCCGTAGCTAGACCACTATCTCGGTTCTGTTGTGGGATTGCACGCCTCTGGAGCCTAGATAGCGGTGAATTCTTATCGAAGTAGAAATCCCATGCCCGGACTCGTGTATGCAATGCGTGGCGCGTCATAGACCCTCGTCAACTATCAATGTCTTGGTCAGATATACGAAGCTACCCAACACGGCACACGGAAGGGAGGCTCGAGGAAATAATATGCAGTTGAGGCTGTTGGGGCCGGAAGTACTTGAGTCCAGGATGACAAATCGTTAACACAGGATAGCAGAGAAAAGGCTGTGAAATAAATGAATCCCAAAAGCAATCGGAAGAGTCATGAGGTAGTAAAGGCCGGCATTGTGCTTGAGTTGCCGAGTATGCTTTTCAGTATTCCGGTCGAGAGTTATTTTGTGCTTGGAAAATGAAGTTTTCTAGAATCAGGACAGATAAAGGTCAAGGGACTGCGAACACGCTGCAAGGGAGCCGTAAGCACCACCGAAACCTTCGTTGCTCCGCATACTTATTTCGAGGCCGGATTCCAATCACAAGAATTCATCACCCTCGCGTCTCTCATCACCTTCAACCTCTGAACCCCCTCACTTTCGCAGAGCAGAACAGCATGAACAAGGAGCAAGACATGTCCGCACTGAATCTGTCTGAGGATCAGCACCTCACTACTGTAGTAGCGGCCAAGAAGCAAGAGATGGCGTCTCCGGACAGTCAGGAACGGTTGGTACGTTGATCTAGCTCCACCTTTCGTGTCATTCTTTTTGGAGTAAGATTACTGATCAAAGTCTCAGGGGTACTTTAACGTTCCGTTCAAGGAGTTTGTAGCTGTTCTCGGCTTGCCTTGCACCATTGGAACCGCCGTCGCGGCATCCGGTGCCTTCACCACCCTCACTGCAACCAGCTCCTTTGGCCACAGCGCTCAAGCATCTGGTGAGGACCTCGCTTTCAGAACTGTGATTCTGATGTGGTCGGCCGGCTGTTACGCCAATGCAACAGCCATCGTTGTCTGGCTTCAAATCCTGTATTCATTCCCCTCGTTCTGCGAGATCATGACACATAAACTCGGCTATACCCGGGAGTTACGGCGAACAAACGAGCCCTTGGATCTTCTTCGCTGCATCATTGCTTATGGAACAGTAGTATTCGCGTACTTGGCTTTGGCTTTAGTGATTGTCGCTAGTATGCTTCTCGTACGATCTCTAGGCCACTCTGTTCGATCTCAGCTGACGATTGGGATGGTTTTTCACTGTGAAACCGGAAACCGGAAAATTTCTACTGTGAAGCCTGTTAAAAAGCATACCGGTACACTGTATAAAAACTCAAGTGCCACTGTAACCCCGGAAGTATCCTGTAATTTTTCTACAGTATTTTGCAACACATTTACGGGTAGCGCTTCCCGCTCGCGCGAGGTCCGGAATAAAAATCTCCAGGCTCACTGGGAAAAAGACATTTTTTACGGGGTACCCGTAGATTTTTTACGTTGTCGAAGTTCACAGTGTTTATTGTTGGTATGCTTTTTAATCTGGCGGTGGTACTCATCGGGCGACATCAAACGCGCCCTTAGTTAGTAGGGTAGTTCCCCTTTTGCGAATACTGTGAAGTACATTATCTCGATTACTGACCGGACTGGACCACCTCCTTTTAAGCAGAAATTCCATGCCATAAATTCGTTGGGGTACTAGCCATAGCTATACGCTCGAAGACAAGCGGAGAGAATAGGTAAGAATACAGTCATTGAACAGCTTCGGGAGTAGGTGTAAAGGGAGGAGGCACGATACATAAAAACAACCGATATACGGACAAGACAACAGGACTATAATGAAAACTGTCAAACAATGTAGAAAAAGAAACGCGCGCAGCAACACCCAGGAGAAGAACGATGAGCAGAAGGTACGGAGAAATGTCATCGACGTCGACGTTGTGGGCAGCGATCCTTGCCGGAAGGTATCATCGACCACCACGACCTCTTCCACGAGGGGTACCTCGCCATCCTCGCTCCCAACCCAGCCTACGATCTCGGTCTCGGTCTCTATCGCGATCACGGTCCCTGTCACGATCACGGTCATCTCGAATACGATCCCGTTCCCTGTCACGAAGGTCCCTGTCTCTATCCCAGTCCCGGTCGCGGTCGGCGTCTCGGTCGCGATCATCCCAACTTGGTCTTGGGCCACCGTACCTCGCTGGTCCGGGTGGGGGCCCTCTGTGCAAGCTCGCTCTTGGCCCCGTAGGAAGTCCTTCAGGTCCTCTTCGAGGTTCGCTTGGTGGCATGCGGGATAAGAGCGACGGTCTGCTGGTTGATCCCGGGGGTGGTGGGGAACCTCGGGGAGGGGTACTTGGGCGGCCAGGATAGTGAGAGCGAGGTCCAGTCGGGGGACCTCGGCTTGGAGTTGGTCTCGCGATTCGAAGCGCTAGGGGTGTTGGTGCATGTCCCGGTGACGATGGGATTTCCCCTTCTTCAGCGGGCGCTGCATTCGAGTTCACAACAGGTGTTACTGGTGCAGGCGGCGGCGGCGGCGGCACTGGTGGTACAGCAATCGTGGACCGTCGCGGACCGGTTGGAGGTTTCTTAGCAGGCTGGGGAGGAGGGGTGGGTGCATGGTAACGATCCTTCTCCTTGTCATCTTC
>WSUD01000661.1:0-12525 GCA_019633495.1 Tulasnella sp. 427 | reverse complement strand
CCTCCTCCTCCCAATACTGCCAACGCCAATCCTAATGTGAACAGTAACAACGCTGGAGCTCAGCAGCAGCAACAGCAGCAGGCACCACCACCACCTCCGCCACCCCCACAACAGCAGCAGCAGCAACAACAACAACAACAGCAGCAGCAGCCAAACTACAACTACAACTATTACACACGCGCTCATACCCACCCTTACCCTAACGCGCACGCCTACGCCTACGCCCAGTCGCACAACCACCATCACCTCTTCCATCACCGACACGCCCATCAGCAATCTTACTATCAACAGCCGCCACCCCCGCAACAACAGCAGTACGCTCAACAGCAGCAGCAGCAGCAGCAGCAGCAGCAGTACCAGCAACAATACCAGCAACCGGCTGCTAATTCCGATTCGGAAACAACTCCGACCCTGACACTGCGATATTACTCGACGCAGACTCCCCTCAGTCTTCGGGATAGATTGAGGGGTTCGAGGAACTCGTACGTTGTTGTGGAGGACTATAGGGATGGCGGGAGAGGACGATAGTTCGGATGGAAAATGCAAGGCAAAGGTATGAAATCAAACTCGCTCCCTTTAGGAAGATCTGACAGCACGAAGAAAGTGCACGCGTACATACGATTAACAACGAGTCCCATGTGTGATATCCGGCGTCTTTTTTTGTCTATTTCGCCAAAGCAACTCTTACTTTTCCTCCCTTCTCATTTGTTGGTTTCCTTTCTCCGGCTTCGTATTTTCTGATTCTTGATTTTGTTGTACTCCACATCGGACCGGGCACGTACTTCGTATGAGTGTGATGTCTTAATTAATTATCATTGTTGCTTGTCACCTGTTGCGTGGCCTCGGCAATAGTCTTCCTTTCTTCCCTCCCAAGTCGATGGGAGTAGCTCGTCTTGGCGACTGTGGGAGCAAGTCGGAAGGACTGGCAGCTCCGTCGTACTCAGCACCGTAAGCAGCCTAAATGGTCACGTGACTCGGGCGCGAGAGAATCAGATACACGGGTTTCTTGGAGTTAGATAGACCGTAGCGTGATACGAAGAATCTATCTATGATTCTGAAGGGAGCAGAAGACAGGAGGGGGGCGTTCACCGAAGGGCCGGAGTCGCCGGACGGCCCTGAGGGAGAGAGCGCACGCTGCCCTTCCTCGTGAATATTTCTGGCGCAGATAAGAATAATATTGAAGGCATTGATCTATTGAAGAGATCAATGTTGGCAGACAGATCAAGGCTTCCATTAATTGAGGGTCGATCGCATACTAACGCGAAGGTGAATCTCCTTTCATCAGTCAATCAGTGTGTAAAAAGTTCTCTGTTGGAAGTACACAGGGTTTACGCTTGTACTTACTGGTTGCGGAAGGTTTGCTGTGTCTTCTAACTTGTGTCAGAGGTTGGTTGATTGCGTAAACGCTTGAGTAGTAGTAGATGAAAGTGCTGTTGAGTTCTCGTTGTTGTTGAGAGCCAACAGGTCAATGTATTCACGTCCTTATATACTACAGGTCTGCTATCCTATGAGTCATTCTATCTAAGAGTCATACAGTGGAGTCGTTGGAGCTATCTAGTCATAGTGGAGTAATGGAATCATTTATGAATCATTCGCGGAACCGTATCGTTAAGCGAGGTGGAGAGATGGAGTATCTTGGAGCTCATGATTCATTCTTGGAGTATCTAACCGAGGTATCCATGTGGAGTTCGGAGCTCATGAATCATCTGAGCATTCGCTCCTCACTGACTCTTAGTGGGGTTGTGGAGAACGAGCCTTTCTCGTTTTAGGGCGAAGTGTGACATCTGTTAGTGCTGCGCGGCTGCGCGCGTGTGACTACATGTTACGTCACGAGACATAACATATTATCTAATTGTTACTACATGTCACTGTACACATTTGCATATTTCAATACTCCCCCTTGTCGAGTGACGTGATACATGATCTGTTGAAAAGAAAATAATAAGTTAGTAAAGGGTTGTAGCAAATTTCGATGGTGTCCTTGGTTTCGTTGGAGATCTTCAAATGTCATTGAAGTTGCTCATGTGCATTTGATGCTTCTTCGCTTTCAACTTCGCTAGGATTCTGAAAGCTATTTATCTAGAGAAGTCCAATTTTCGCTACGTGTCGTTCATGTAGGGTTCTTGCTAGTGACTTAGTGAAGACATCAGCTGGTTGTTCACCAGTTGAAATATACTTAGGTGTCATATATTGATCTTCAATAGTTTCTCTTATGAAGTGATGTCGTGCATTGATATGCTTCGTTCTTGCATGATTTGTTGGATTCTTCATTAGAGCTATTGAGCCTTGATTGTCTATGTGAAGTGTAATAGGGTCATTAGTAGGATAGATTCCTAGTTCGTTTAGGAAATCTTTAAGCCATTTAATATGTTTGGCAGCTTCGCATGAAGCCATGTACTCAGCTTCAACTGAGGATAATGCAACTGTTGGTTGTTTACAAGTTTTCCAACATACCGCTCCCCCTGCTAATATAAAGCAGTATCCTGTTGTTGATCGTGCATCGTCTTTGTCTCCAGCCCAATCAGAATCTACGAATCCTTTGAAATTGTGATAACCAGAATATCCTCGAATTTCAGAATCCTTTCCATCATACTTTAGACGTAAGTCTCTAGTCGCGCTTAAGTATCTTAGAACATGCTTTCCTGCAGTCCAGTGTTCTTCAGTTGGATTTGTACTGTACTGCGCGAGTTTACTTACTGCGAAGCAGAGATCAGGTCTAGTACCTAAGGTTGCATATTGCAAACTTCCTACAAGTGATTGGTATTGCTTTTGGAAGTCTAGATCTATTTGATCTTCAGGTATTGTAGATTTCTCGAGCTTGGAGTTTGGATTTAGAGGAGTTGTTGCAGGTCGGCATTCGGACATATCGAAGCGTGATAAGACATTATCTATGTATTGGTGCTGATCAAGGAATATCACTTTATTTGATCGATCTCTAGTGATTCTTATTCCTAAGAAATGGGATATGTCGCCCATGTCTGTCATCTCGAATGTTTCTGCTAGCGCTTTCTTTAAATGTGTGATCAGTGTCTTGTTGCTTCCGAAAATTGTTAAATCGTCAACATATAGCACGATGTAAATATCATCTTTCTCCCCCTTATGTTGGCGATAAGCATAAATGCCGAAGTCGGATTTTGTTCTTTCAAAGCCGCTTTTAAGCAAGACTTCATGGATTTTCTTATTCCATTGTCGCGGTGCTTGCTTGAGTCCGTATAATGCTTTCTTTAATAGACATACTTTTGTTTCTTGTCCAGGAATGACATACCCTTCAGGTTGTTCGACGTATATTTCTTCTTCTAGTTCACCGTTTAGGAAGGCCGTTTTAACATCCATTTGGTGAATTTCCCAGTCATTAATAGCTGCGAGTGCAAGTAGTATTCGAATTGAATCATATCTCGCGACTGGACTGAAGGTTTCGTCATAGTCTATTCCATATATCTGCGAATAGCCTTTAGCTACAAAACGTGCTTTATGGCGGATGACTTTACCATTTGCATCGAATTTTCGTTTGAACACCCATTTGGCTTTTATAGCTTGTCTCTCTGGAGGCAAGTCGACCAATTTCCAAGTATTATTATCCATTAAGGATTTGTATTCAGAGTCACAGCCTTCTTTCCATTTGTTAGCGTCTGACGAGTTCATAGCTTGCTTGTAGGTCCATGGATCTTCTGCAGATTCCACTGCGCGAGCAGCATAATTATTGCAGATTGGTTCAAAGTTAGATGCTTCAAACGTATTTGCTTTCTTCTTTCCTTTATTCTTCTTCTTTGGACTTGGCTTAAAATATTGTTCTTGGCCAGGTACAAAGTTCTTTGGTTTCTTTCTAATACGTTGAGGTCTACCTTGTGATGGACCTTCATTCTCAGAATCTAATCTATCGTCGTCAAGTTGATCTTCTACTTGTTCATCAGATTCTTGAAGGAGCCTATCGATCCTTTGTGATGGATTACTATAACCCCAATCCATTTCGTCACTTTGTTGAGTAGGTTGTCGAATGGATTTTCTTGCAAGTGGAGATTCTGGAGTTCTATTTTGCCATGTAGATGGTCGTTCAGTAAGACCCCAGCCGCTCCAATCGTCTTCGCTTTCTGGTCCTGCATCATCCCAGTCTCTGTCATTTCGTACTGGTAATGAATAATGCATTTCTTCGTCAGAATCGGGTTCTGGTATTGGAAAGCTTGATGGTACTGACTCGGTTGGCATAAACATTACGCCAGGTGATATTTCGGCTGTTGGTAAGCCGCCAAATTGAATACCTCTCGTTGGTTTCAACGCAGATACCATCTTCTTTTTCTTTGATGGTGAACTTGGAGTTAACGGGCTTGGTGTCACCAAGGTTGCTGGCCGCGAAGCAGCAGTGCCTGGTGCGGGTGTTTGCGTTTTGTGCTTATCAAGGTGGACAGGATCTAATTCAACTGTTATAGTGGGGGGTCTTTTCGGAAACACAGTTTCCTGAAAGACTACGTCTCTGGATTTTACTACTTGTCTTGTTTTGATATCATATAACCGATATCCTTTGGAATTTGGTTCGTAACCGATTAGAACCATTTGTTCAGATTTAGCGTCTAGTTTTCTTCGCTTTTCTTCATGAACATAAACATAAGCTAAGCATCCTATAGATCTTAGATGTGAAACGTCCGGTATACTTCCTTCCCATAACTCATAAGGAGTTTTACCTTGAATTGATCTTGATGGACAGCGATTTCGTAAGTAGGTCGCTGTAAGAAACATTTCAGCCCATAGCGAATTTGGTAGGCCTGAGTCTTTCAGCATGGTTCGCATGCCTTCAGCGAGAGTTCTGTTCATTCTTTCAGCTACTCCATTTTGTTGAGGTGTATATGGAATAGTTGTTTGATGAGTAATGCCATTAGCATTGAGTACAGCCAATAATTTGTCGTTGACATACTCCGTGCCATTATCTGTTCGTAACACTTTAATCTTTAGATCGTGTTTATTCTGTGCCATATTCATAAACTCAGTAAAACATTCAACTATCGTTTCTGCTTTCTTATTTGGAATACAATAAGATGTAGTCCATCTAGAGAAATCGTCAACGAAAGTGAGCGTCCAAAGAGCTTTTCCTATGGACATAGTTTGCATTGGTCCCATCAGATCAGAATGAATTAACTCTAAAGGTCTTGATGCTCTAGATGTCGATGCTGGAAATGGTTTTCGTGCCATTTTACTTATTAAACATCCTTCGCATACAAGATGTTCAGGCTTACTTGGTAAGAAGAGTCCTTTGACAATTTGATCTTCTTTTCTAGCCATGGTTTTTATGCTTTCTTGGTTAAGGTGTCCAAGTCGTCGATGCCAGATTTCTAAGGGAGGTGCTGTTCTTAGCGTGTTGCAGTAGACGTTATAATTGTTAGTCTCATAGCGATTTGCTTCGTGAGGTTCGTAGAATTGAATATAGTACAACCCGTTGCGTACTGTTCCTTTAGCTATGACTTTGTTAGTAGAATTTTCAATGATTTCGCAGTCTGTCTTGTTGAACTTAGTAGAATAGCCGCGATGGGCTAATTTGTTTGACGAAAGGATACGACTTCTTGAGTCCGGTACAAAAATGGCTTGGATTTCCAAGGGTAAATACTCCCCCTCGACAATAGTGAGCTTAGGAATTATGCCTCCTCCTTTAATAGGAGACTTTCCTTTCTTACTTGCCGTCGTTAGATATCCAGTATGTGTTCTGTCAAATCTTGATTCGTCAAAATCTGACTTGTAAGGTGATACGTGTTCATTGCATCCTGAATCTAAAAGCCATTCTCCGGGTCCAGTATGTCCGTCAATTTCTGCTTTATGACACATAATGTCGTTAGTATTGTTGTACCAATCATAAAGGTTACCTTGATGCGTAATACTTGCCCATGCATGATTGCATTGTACGGGTACAAAGTTCGCATAATTTGAGCGATACTGTTGTCGATTATTGAACTTCGAAAATCGCTTGTTATTTCCAAATTTTGGTCTTGGTTTCCCATAAGGTTTATATCGTGATTTGCCAAATTTTGGTCGAGGTTTGAAGAAATTTTGTTGTCTTCGTTTATTGAAACCTCCTTGTTGAAGTTTCTTCTTTCGACAGTCCTTTTCCCAATGTCCGCGTATTCCGCAGTAGTTGCATTTATCTGTTGTTTTAAATGCGTTCGCGATGGGAATTCCATAATTTGTTCTTCGTGCAGCTTCTTCTTCAATAATCCTTGTTGTTAAGTTATCCAAGGTTAACGTGTTCAGTGCTGTTACTGAGCTTAGAACCGTTGTTCTAAATACGTCCCATGAATGAGGTAATCCCGTTAAGATTATCATTACCATCTTTTCTTCTTTAGTTTCATCGACAATACCTCTCCTTATGCATTCTTGACGTAATTCAAATAATTCGTCAAGTTGTTCTTTCATACTAACTCCTTCAGTAAATCTGAAGGTTTGTAACTTCAATTTATCTGCAAAAGTCGCAAAAGCTCCAGGCTTTTCAAACTTGTCCTTAAGTTTGTCCCATAACGACTTAGGAGTAGTCACACTTGAATCCTCAGAAATATATGTAATTGTTGGATCAAGTGTAAGAACAATAGTAGCAAACGCTTTCTCTGATGCCAAGTCATAAGCAACTTGCTCAGTAGCAGAACGAGTAAGAGGAATAGTCTTAGTTGCATCATTAGGATCTACTACAGGACTATTTGTAAGAATGCCTATGCCTTTCTCCTCGACATAAGCCCATAGTCCTTGATGTTTAAGAACCTGTGTGATGTAACGAGACCAGATAAGATAATTGGAAGAACCAATTAGCTTAACGATCTGATAGAGTGATTTCGATGAAGATTCCATACCTGATTATTCGCTAAGTTCGTCGATCTCGTCAGGGTTGCCGAAAATTTGATGGATTAAGTTCAAGTCGCGGTCGCTAGAGGAAATGGAAGGGGTAGGACTAAGAGCAGAATAATACGAAGGGGTTGCTGAGGATGTGGAGTGGTCGGGTGGTGCAAAGGAATAAGTCGAAAAGAACTTGGAGTATTCGGCGGGCTGCAGAGGACGAATAGTGTTGTCAGGATTGGCGATGGCAACGTGGAAATTGTTGTTATAGTTTCGAATATCCACACGTTCTGGTTAAAGGAATCCAGATTTAATAAGTCGTGTTGGATATACAAAAATACAAGAAGCTATTTAATTACCAGGAGTAGAAGGGAAATGATAAGAGACGCCTTGATTAGAGTAGAAGGCGTAATCGTGGTTGTTGGAAGAAGAAGAAGAAGAGGAAGAGGACTCGGGAATGTCGATGTCGATGGAGGACGAGTCGAGAGAGATGTCTGGAATAATGGAGGAGGAAGGTGGGTAGATGCCTAAGGTATTGTTGCCAGCTGCAAAGTCGATGGCGTTGAGGCAATCTTGATGATATTCTTCCTCAGATTCTGAAACATAAGTGTTAGTAAAGCAGATCAAAGTCGAAGTCGTTGGCTTTGCTTACTCTTAGCAGGCCAACCTTCTTGAGCTACTCGCTTGTTGTGTAAGGCGAGAGAGACGTTGTACTCGTTGGTCCAGGCGAGGGTAACGAGGTAGTCGTAGATGGGGTCGCTTTCTTCGAAACTCCAGGCGTAGTACTTGAGGTTGTCGACGTTGGCTTTGTCGTTGATGAACCTCCAGAATTCGGGTAGGTCGGTATCGAAGAGACGGTCGATGACGATTACGTCGCAGCAGATCTTGTGGACGAGGTGGTTGGGAGGTCGAATAGGGATGGAGTCGAGATCTGCGTCGATAGGAAGCTTTGGAAGTGAAAACTTGAGAGTTTTCTTCGTGACTGTTTCTGTAAGGAAAGGTTAATATTTAATAAGTCGTTTAGAGGACTTATTTGCTTACTTGGATTCAGGTTAGCTAAGTCGAGACACTCTTGGATCGTGTAGATACGATCTCTGAATTCCTTGCGAGTGATTTGTGGAGTCGCAGGAGGTGCTGAGGTGGGTAGAGGGATCTGGATGTCGTCGTCCTCGAGGGGTTGAGCCTTCTCGTGTGGATGGCCGCACTGTCTGCACCAGAAGGAGTCGCTTGTAAGACTGATGAGGCCTTCGATGTCGTCGTCGACGTAGATCTTGATGGAGCGTTCTTGAGGGTTGATGACGACGTCCTTGAAGTAGATCTTGATGTCGTTCCACTTGAACTCTTCGCCGTGGTAGTTGCGGTAGAGGTCGAGTTCTAGGTTGCCCTTCTGCTTGATGAGGTGGTTGTGGCCTTGGTAGCTGATGAAATGTTCTTCCCAGCCTTGAGGGATGGGTTGAGGTCCAAGGGTCTTGCTGTAGTAGCCTCCGATGGCTTGAGTGCAGGCGCCGAGTGGGTCTTCGTCGTCGCTGCTGTCGGCGTGGAGGTCGGTGCTGTTGCTGCTATAGGAGTCCCGATGGATTAGTCGTGGATCTCGTATAGATGGTGGTATAACTGACCTGGTCTGGTTCTGGTCGTACCAGTCCGGGTTGAGTGACTTGGTATTGGGTGAAGGTGTAGGATTGTTGTAGATTGCAGTCGGTTGGAGGAGTTGACCTTCGATGGCTTCGGTAGTGACTTCCCAAGTGGGTTCGAAGTTCTCGTAGATGAATTGGAAAGAGTCTTCACTGCTGTTGTAAGTCGACACTGAAGAATTTGATATGTCAGTTCAGTAGGTTATGCCTGGGCCCATAACCTGTTGGAAGTACACAGGGTTTACGCTTGTACTTACTGGTTGCGGAAGGTTTGCTGTGTCTTCTAACTTGTGTCAGAGGTTGGTTGATTGCGTAAACGCTTGAGTAGTAGTAGATGAAAGTGCTGTTGAGTTCTCGTTGTTGTTGAGAGCCAACAGGTCAATGTATTCACGTCCTTATATACTACAGGTCTGCTATCCTATGAGTCATTCTATCTAAGAGTCATACAGTGGAGTCGTTGGAGCTATCTAGTCATAGTGGAGTAATGGAATCATTTATGAATCATTCGCGGAACCGTATCGTTAAGCGAGGTGGAGAGATGGAGTATCTTGGAGCTCATGATTCATTCTTGGAGTATCTAACCGAGGTATCCATGTGGAGTTCGGAGCTCATGAATCATCTGAGCATTCGCTCCTCACTGACTCTTAGTGGGGTTGTGGAGAACGAGCCTTTCTCGTTTTAGGGCGAAGTGTGACATCTGTTAGTGCTGCGCGGCTGCGCGCGTGTGACTACATGTTACGTCACGAGACATAACATATTATCTAATTGTTACTACATGTCACTGTACACATTCGCATATTTCAATATTCTCGATCGCCTATCTTAGCACTCGTCGGCAATTCTTCATGGATGAAAGAGCCTGAAGTACTTATTTGCGAAGAATCAAGACGGTAAGCGTGGGGAGTCACGAGGATGTCGGCCCTTGAGCTCACCGATGCCTCGGAGATAACCCGTGCTAGCATTCTGGCTCGGAACTCCAGTGCAATCACATATCAACCTCCTTAAAGCTGTATGTTCTTCTTGTAATGGCATTGTCCTTATATATCTTGGGCGGTACGGGTCCGAACAGCTAGGGATTAATGATCGCCCCCAGTGACTGTACGTAGATGGCTGCAGCCTCTGAAGTCAGCTTGTTGAGCTGATGATGATGGGATGCTGAGGTCTCCCGCGCCTCTGGAGCTTGCGAGCCTCGTGATCTGGAGCTGTGGCTCACTGTCGGGCCACAGCATCATCTCGTGATTCATAGGACGCATACGAAGTTCGAGTGGTGAAAGACCGGAAGCCAACGTCTAACGACAAAAGCGCGAACTCCAAATGATCACATGACTGTCCTGGGCTTCCTGATTTGGGGGCCAGAGTAACTCTCGGAGAGGATTCTCTTTCTTTCGTCAGCTTGAACGATCAGGTCAGAGCGTAAGTCTTCCGTTTCTCTGGGACTGCGGTGTGCTAAATGATGTGGCTCGATGGGTTTTGGTTTGAACTGCGTCGACGATAAAGATGGGCCTAACCCTGCGAACTGCCGGGAAAGGGCGAATCGAGCTTTTGCTCCCATCTGGATCTGAACCGACGCCCTCACCCCTCCAGCTAGCATAGCTTTTTTATCCTTTCTGCACAACTTTTCGAATACAAGACCGCGACCGTACATTTTTTCTGTCAAGTATCGTCCGTCGCCTCAACACCTAATTCATTCAAGACGCGATCCCCCCCAGACAACCCAGCTCAATATGTCCGCCAATCAAGCATCATCATCCAAGGCGCCTCTTTCTTTCACCGAGTTCCTACAAGAAGAGCCGTTGGAACAGGTTCTATCATTCAATATTACACTACCTCCCGAGTTCGCTCGGATCATGGTGAGCCCAAGTCCTGACGCGATAGCCGTCCGTATTCAAACCTAGTGAATACACAGCTTGAGAGGACAGTTACCGCGGAAAGTGACTCCCAGACTTTGGTACCATCAACAAACGTGTCCTATGAAGCCTTTCTCAATGACATGCTCAAGGGACGCGGATTGGTTCAAGGTCCCGGATTGCGCCCATACTTGAGAGGAGAGTCGTTCTCCGTCCCATCATCGGTACGATCTCCCAGTTACTCGCGCTCACGTAGCTGTACCCACTTTGATCCGTTCTTCGACGTAGTCTTCTTATGCTTTATCAAACACCTTGTTCTCTCGCCCTTATACCGACACGGCAAAACCTCAATTTGTCCACAGCATGTTATTTACATCATCCGATCCACTCCTTAGGGTCGAAGACAAGGAGAAAAAGCGAGAGCGACAGGATTATCATCATAATCAACCGACAACAATGGTGGTCAATAACAACGACGCAAAAGTGAGAAATAAGCTAATTGAATCAGAGTTGACAAGCACACAGTAATCTCTTTCCCTTTGAAGAAAGAGGGGCTGGGATTATTGAACAGCGCTTATGATCAACATAGCTATTTAGGATCCCCGGAAGATGTGAGCGCTGTACGAGTGGAGGAGTCGATAATAAAGACCGAATACGATTCCTTTGGGCATACGCAGGCAAATTCACACCCCGGCAGAGCTCCTGAGGCGGAGGCTGACTATCGGTTACAGCCTGATATCTATGAGGTAAGACGGTATCGCTTGGGTTTTCAGCCCCTTCGCTTAAGATTTCGTGGCCTCCTTCTAGGCCATCGTGAGCTCTCAACATCAGACACAGGACATCTGTAGCTTTGTTCGAAAACAACACGGGCCAATTGTTTCCGGATGGCACGAGGTAGGTTGCTCCATACCCGGCTTCCATCTTGGATCTCCCATTCACTAAACCCCGTATTGACTGCAGGAATACCTCAAGGGCGCCGTCGAGACTGTCTTTAGCATAGCTTCATGCGAAAGAAGTCTGCTTGTGAACATGGATCCAAACCAGTTGCTTGAGAGGTTTCTCGTCAAGTCCATCAGCAACACCGTCGCCACCACGGAAGTGAGGTCCAATACTCAAGATCCGACCGAGCCAGATGAAGAGTTACAAGGAATCGTCGATATCGAGGACCTACCTCTCCCGAGCAACCAGCGCTCCGAGAAATTTGCTATTCCTATCGTCGCGCCGCTCTCTCATCAGGTCCCTCAACTACCGGGCTGGAGCCCTAGAGAGGGAAGCGGCACTGTTGATCCTCGCCTGCTTAGAAGCAAGCATCCCGTCACGGTGCCTTCAAGTGCACAACCGTTTGCGGAATTGCAAGTACTCGAACAACTTCTTGCGACTAGCCAGGATTCCAGCATCCAATACACCTCTCCTGAAATTCGCGATGTATCCAACACAACCGCCACTCAACAACTTGAAGATCTGGGGAAGAAGGCCTCGGAGTCATGGGCGAGCCCTTTCTCCCCAACTGTCATCGTCGATTCAAGTTACCTCGGGGCTAACGAAGCGAGTTCTTCAGCCTTCGGACTGCTCGATGGCCCGCAACCTGGCGATCAATATCACCCCGCCTTTTCAGGTCTTGACTCGACCAATTCATCCGCCCAAACCGGCAATCAAGTATTTTCTAGCTCCCAGTGTGTGGCGACAACGGTGTCAGGTCTTTATCAACCGTCTCAGCCGGTTCCCGACCTTCCCGGTTGGGCCTTGGGCGGCGGTATGCCTAGTATTACTGTCCATCCTAACTTACTTGGTGTGGTTCCTCCCACCCCGCAAGCGTTTCAGGGCCCGCCACTATACGGTCAGCCAAACTTAGCCTATCGGGGGTCTAGTGCGAGCGAGTGGAACTTTGGACCTGGGGATATGCCTAGCAGCTTCGCCAGTCCTACCCCGCCCAGCAAACAAGCATATAGTCAGTCTCAGGGCGGTCCTCAGATGTCTTCTACTGGCAATTGGGGCTTTGGAGGTGGTGGTCTGCCTAACGGCTCAACCGTACCTCCTCCCGGGTTCTGTGTTGTTCGTCTTAGCTCCCGGCAGATCAGAGCTTTACAGACATACAACCAGCTCCAGTCAGCATCTCAGACCTTTAACACGAGTAGTTGGAACCTTGGACCTGGCGGTGTTCCTGGTAGCTTCATCATCCCTCCACGCCAGTCGGTCTCCGCTGAGATCCCGGATTTGTTGATGGGCTCTAACGTCTCCGATTT
>WSUD01000660.1:0-12528 GCA_019633495.1 Tulasnella sp. 427 | reverse complement strand
GGCTCTTCCTTGGCGATGTCAACTCCGGCCTTATCTCAAAGCCCGTTCTCGCTCGGCGTCAGCGAGATGGGAGCTACAGTCCATGGACCTGATCCAGAAGTCGCTCAACGCTACTTCAGGCGAGCGAAGGTACTGGATCCTTCAATCGACCTACCGGAGGTTCGTTCAAGAACGGCATCCGACGCACCGAGTCTAGGGCACGTCGACCTCGTCATGCCCGGAATCGACATCCCGCATGCGTCCAAGGACGAAATGCTTACAGAGTCCATGCAATTGGCTCAAAAGCGGAGACGGAAAGACAAGGATTCTTGGTTGCTTGACGACGATAGTGAGTGGGGGTATTTGCCGGGGCTGCTTGGCGCTGGGTTGGCCATTGGAATCGTCGGGATCATGAGCGTCGGATGGTGGAGGAATAATAACCGGTAGATCCGGGTCACTTCACAATTCGACATTTTGATACGCACTCTCTACATTTACGAGCAATGGCATTTTCTTGGGGATGGTTTAGATGTTCTTGGTGCACTCGCTGTTGGCCTGATTTGCTTCACGTGTGGACTCAACATAGGTACAGGCGTAGCGTCCCCTACACGCGTTGATATCCTTTGGAATCGGGCGACGTCGTTGTTTAGGTTTGTTTTGCGTCTATATGCGGGGTCCGCCAAAAGGGGTCAGGTTTGGGACCTCCGATCCTCGCCAATCCTCAGCTGTGCAATCACCCTCGTCATACAACATTCATGAGCACTACGAACCTAGCTGCACCTTCTTCCGCTGCTCGTATAACGCCATTGAAAGAGTCTGCCAACGAGAGTGTCGTGGGCATCTTCTGGGATTACGAGGTCCGTTTCATCAGTAAAACCAATCTTGTGGCTTAGGCTGATGCCTTTCATTTAAGAGCTGTCCCAGTCCATCTAAGCATTCTCAATCCGCATGTATAGAGGCTATACACAAGATCGCCATGTTCTACGGCTCTATTCGAGCCTTCAATCTCTACATCGACATTAACGGGCATCCAGAGATAGGGCAGACGACGGTGCTGAGGGAGCAATTGCACGACTCCGGCGGATCGGTAAGGCTTCTCGAGTATCTCTACCGTGTTTCACGTCCTTATATATATGTTTCCTATATATTTTACTTCCTATTCTTCAGGTCCTTGACTGCCCGGCTGGGAACAAAACTATCGCCGACAAGATGATAATCGTCGATCTATTCGCCTTTGCCATCAGAAACCGGGTACCCAGCACTCTCGTGGTCCTCTCAACAGATCCAGACTTGGCATATACGCTCTCCTTGCTCAGGCAACGCAGATTCAAGGTTGTCCTCGTTACGTCTGACAGGATGCTCTCCCACTCAGCCTTACCCCTTAAGCCACAAGCCGATGCATGCTTCTCCTGGACCTCATCGCCCCTTGGAGATATCTTGGCTCCTATAGCCATGGGAGCTTCCGCAAGCACCTTTGCTGTCGCCTCCTCGCTTGCATCTCAACCGGTTGTTTCAATGCCAAGAGCTCTACCACCTCTCATATCTGTTGCCCCAGTCGGTATCACGTCGGTTCAAAGCCAATCAAATCGTATAACAACTGCCCAGGTGTCCCATCCGCCCACCTCCTCTTTACTTCCGTCCCTTGACACGCCAACTGTCAGCAGGACAGCGACGTCGGTTATAACCAGCACCCAGGTCCAAACAGGACAAAGTCGATCATCTGATCCAGAGTACTTGAAAGTTTTGGTCGAAGTTCTCAGTCGGGCCAAGAAACCAAGGGGATGGGAGGTGGAGTACGTATATCACAGACTCGGTCGCAGGCCGGAAGCACGGCATTGGGACATGGGCACGATGTCCCAATATTTGGCAGAAGCTGTCCGATTGGGCATTCTAGTGCGGTCTGTAGCCGTATCAAAGAAGGCCAAACAAGAGCATTTCTACTTTGCCGTGAATGGTGCGTATAAGATTCGGTAGAGCGGAAATCCTCTGCGATTTGAGGCGGGTGTGATGTCGCTAGCTCCAGACGTCGATCGAGTACAACGTGCCAGTTAGTTGACCTGTGGCTATTTTGGCATGATTGTATCGTATTGAAACGTTTTGTTATATTGAAACTCTTTTGCTCGATGTAGCGTTAGCAAACCGAAGGGTTTGGTAAACTGCTAGTTGCTGGAAAATGCGCTCGGTCTTCGCTTCAAAGTTCCACGAAAAGCCACCTAAAAATGGATCTCGCTCAATGAAGCGCATTTCGACTACTCCAAAAGCTATAACTCCTTCGATCATCAAATCAATACCCTTAATTCGTACATTGCCGCTACTATCGTACCCAACAGTGCACGTAAGACGACAGATAACTCCAAATACTACCTCGTCGCTCAAGACCAGTAGGTCCCTATCATTTCACGCGCCGCTCAACGCGATTCCACTCCTTCAAATCTCCACAACTGGCGGTCCCGTCATTTCACCACCATGATAGAACCTTACACTGTTCGCAGCTCGTAGACTGGCAGCCGAATAGTCAATCTCAACACCGCTGACCTTTCCTCCGTTCTTTAAAGCGTCCCACGTGTCTTCGGAGACTGTGAAGCGTCCGAGGAGACTTACTCTAAAAGCCAGGTCCCTGGTACCATATCCGCAATCCACCAAAGTTTGAACGAATTGCTCAAAACTCTGCAGCCACTCTCCACATATCTGGTCGGCTGTCTCTTCTACGCTACTCGTCAAGCGAAGGCTACGCAAGTTTGGGGATTTGCAGCGGGATGTTCGAGTAGTGATAAATGCTGACAAGCATCCAAAGTAGCCGTCGAAGATGTTAGCGCAGAGGTCGACCATATCAATACCGTCAAAAGCTTGAGAACAGAGTTCGAGTGAGGTCCCGCTCAGCCAGTTGAGTGCGTTGAGTTGAAGTGAGGTTTTGACGTTTATACTATTCAGTACTCGGTGTACGAAGCGACAGAATGTAGTCGCGGAAGTCACGAGTGGGTCGCCCCAATCGAACGTTTCTTCTTCCTTGAAGCGAAGGCTGACCCGCAATCGAGCATGTCTTCCTGCGAACTTGATCGGCTCAATCCACCATCGGTATTGCTCGCAATCTTTCTCAAGCCGAACGTGCGAGGTTAATCTGGAATCTGTGATGGGGAACGTCTGGAGTGTCGCCACCAGCTTTACCTCGAGCTGTGTCAACGCAGCTTTGAAGAGGTCCTCGGAGAAGGGTTCGTGGTCCCATGAAAACGCAATATCTATGTCTCGGCAGCTCGGAGCATCGATTTTGAGAAAGAGTTCGAGCATGTTGACGGGAGCTGACAGATCTTGAAAGGTGAGGGTCTTCAGAAGTGGGAGATGTATTACTTCGGCTTCTGGCAAGGCGAGCGGTCCAATGATGGCGACGTCGTTGAGTTCAAGAGAGTCGAGGAGGGTCGCTCGGGAAATGAATGCTCCAAGAGAGGCGAATTTGATCTGAATCTTTCCCGACAGTCGGAGTTTCCGGAGGTTGGGGAAGTGGCATGCCAAAGGATCATAACGGACGGGAAGTTCAACCAGAGATAGCTCCATCAAACTATCGCATTCTCCACCCAACAGAGTTAAGTTGTAATCAGGATGGATGCCGTTACCATGACTTTCCTGGCCCCCTTCCGCATGGGGTATCGTCCTGACGGTGAGACGCTTGAGCTGAGGCGCCTGCTCCTTCAGATACTTGAACAGGTTTTTGATGGATTGGAGAGGAAGAGTAATTTCGAGGCCGGATACCTTGGGTCGGTACGGATCCACGAGTTTCATCAGCTTGACAAACTCGCGACCAGTCATTGCGGGCGTTGCGTCGACACGGGGTACGAATTCGACGGTGAAGGGCAGGTCGTCCTCTATTTTTGAAATTGATTTCTTAATAATGGCCTTGTTGAAGGATGGTGGGCATCGTGACGCGATGCGGGACCAGAAGCGTTTTGTAGAATCGATGAGAAGCTTCCAACTTGTGCACACCTGGCGCAGTTTGGCAACGTTCCGATTGAAGTCCCATGATGAGACTGATCTGTCTGAAGTGACCGCTAGATCGAAGATTGTGACCCAAATTTCGGGCGGTAGTCGTCGCTGAGCCATGTAGCTGAGGTATGGGTTGTCCGTATGAAACGTTGGTGATCCAACGGAGTCGATTGTGCGTTCACTCGTAGATAATCCATTTGTTTTAGCGTGGTCGTTTGATTCTTCGCTACTAGCTTGAGAAGTTGGAGCTCGGTCCGCCAATCCGAGCGTGTCGTCATTAAATGTTCCTGTAGAGTGTGGAACGCGATAGAATATACGAGTCAACACTGAACAGTTTAAAGAACAGCGACCATCCCACCATCGGCACTCTTCCGATCCGCCTGTAAGGCTTTAGTGAATCGAGTGGTTTCTTCGGGATCGGTGTCGTCGTTTCCAATCCTCCTCCAGCGCCATTCGTGTAGTTTGTTGTTAAGCGTTTGTTCTAAGGCGGCGTTGTAGTCGTCAGCTGAGAAACTGACCCATGTCGTGTCACGGTCGGGATCAAGAAGTAGCACAACGCGTCTACACGTAACAGAAAGGAGCAGTTGAGCAAGGAACACACAGTTTCCGGATGTTTGCTCTTGCTTGCGACGCACGTGACATTCAGTGTAGCTTGAACGGTGGCCTCCGACAGAAGGCGTCCAGGAACTTTTGAGATGGCCGTAAAGGAACGTCCTCGTATGTCATCGAGCCTTTGATGAGTTCGCATGTTATTGCAGTGAAACCGAGAAGGTAGTGAGCGTGAGGGAAGGGAGAGGAAGAGCGTCTCGATCGACGGACTTAAACGTCGGTCCGTTGCACTCTACCATTACGTAAGTATCCGCAAACGGGACTTCGATCGGTTTGGTTCCACAGCTCCCGGAAGCGGGAAATATGGTGACAACTTGTGGCATCGTAGGCGACGATCCAAAAATAAGCTCCTTCATTGTTATCTACTTCAGTTGCAATGACGGTACCCAGGAGAGCAATAAAGCAGATGCGACAGAGCTGATGGTACATAGTTAAATCCAAAGTCGACGACACGATGTTTTATTAGCACAATATAGCACAGAAGAATCGTGGAAACCTAAGCTTCAGATTGCCGAAAGGACCTCAGAGCGCATTTCAAATCAAGACGCGATCTAGAGTATGGACGCGAAGTGTCTTGAGGACACTTTGTTGTGCCTAGACGCTGTCCAATGACTCGAAGTGAGTTATACCAGGAAGCTCCGAAAAGAGAGCCCGCGGAGCGCTTCTCGCCGGGGCCAAAGTAAGGTTGTTGTTTACCTGGCGTTTATTCCGTGTTTGAGCGGATACCCTGGATCGGTGCCTTGAAACATACGGGATCACACGCACGGCCTCGTCTGCCGATGACGTGCCATCTTGACTACACAACGGTCCTCAGGCGACTTTTAAGGAGCGCAAACATCATGCTTCAACCTCAACGTTCCGCCCCCAGAAACCCTCCTTGCTCAGGTTTTCGCGGTGAGTTTGCTTGTCTCGTGCTGTATGGACCTCCTCACTGCTCTCTCGCCTTCACAGATCTCTCAGCTGACAGGTGGTCTGTTCCGGATTCTTGGGTAGGCCGCGCATACTCCTTTAGTCTACTGGACTGTCACACTCACTTCAAACTCCGTTAGCGGTTACCGGACTAGACTTTGGTCGTCAGTATGCCATGCCTAGGTTAGCTACCTACGACCCCTGCGGGTCGTGTAGTGAAATTCCTGAAAGGCCAGCCTGACAATATATTCTGTCTCTACCTGGGTTTGCACGACGGGCGTCGTGATCAAACTTCGTACTGAAGGCCGAGGCCTTCACGCTTTCGTTTCTTGGGGCTCAAAATTGGACGTGGACCTCCTCGCGGTGAGCCCTGGACAACGCTTCCTCGACGAGAGGAAGCGGCTAGACCACGTCCGCAGCTTCTTCTCCTAATACGTAGTCATATGTGGACTTCAATATATCAGTTTAGTTTTGAGTGACATCGGGTTTCGATTTCCATGCGAGCAAATGACGAGTAAGCAAGGAACTTGAGCTGTGTGATACTTTAGCTTGGAGAGGTGCGTTGTAAATCTTATCAGAGCAAGCAAGGTCGACTAGACTGGCAAAGACGAATGCTTTAGGGCACCTATCGCCACCCAAGAATACCTTGGAAATTCTATCTCCAAGCTATACTCACCCGCTCTCGGGGAGCGTAATATGAGCCTTTTACGGTCAGTCTACGGGTGCCTAGGCGTATCCTAGGAGCAAGCCTACGACCAAATTTGTCAGGGACAGTGGACGAGTACGCTAGGGTTGGAGAAACCCGTGGAGCATCCGGCAGTTTGGGTGTTTATTGATTGTCGTGCAGGATCCCTACGGTCTCTTTCGATTGTACAAATGGGGTGAACTAGCACAGCTCCCAACGACCTGCATGCACCTATTCAAGAACCAGCACTGTAGTATCTATGTCTCTCTGCTCAATGAAGTGTCGCACACGATCGTTAAGCTGGGATTGTTTTACGATGAGCTGATCACAGTTTTCCCACCCGATAGAAGCTGACGCAGCAACAACTACATGGGAGCAACCGATCCACTCGGTAGTATCATTGCGGAAGGAGGTGGAAGCTTTCACTATGGAGCGGTTTTGATCGAGTCTTTGGTTGTTGTTTACTGACGGTCTTAATTCCGTCGTGCACGCGTGCCTGACGCCGACCACCGGCAGCTAGCTATCGGTTGTTACGCCGACTGCCGGTGGAGTGTGTTAACTTGGCTGCCAACCTGCTTCAAGAGGTTTCTGAATAGCTTATAAGGATCAAAGTTGGTATGAGGTGCTCTCACTTCACTTAACCTTCCCTTACGCCCCTCGTCCTTCGTCCGTGGTGAGCCTTGCCTGCCTGAAACCTCTGTACTGCGGCTGCTCCCCTTCCTCTGTATAGTCCACGACTGAACAGCGGTCTACTCCGATCTATGGGGTAAGGTCGCATCCTGCACGGGATCATTGAGCGGTTACTGACTTCGCTCCGTTCAGCAACGAGAGGAGGAGACTCAGGTCGTAACTAGCCTGGCCTAGAGGCCTACCTCAGCTACCCACTACCCTGCGGGTTGTGCGTTAAACACCTGAATGGCTCGTTTGCCCTTCACTGCCTGGGTTTGCACAATGGGCGTTGTGATCAGACTGTGTACTGAAGGCCAGAGCCTTCAGGCTCTAGTTTCTTGGGGCTCAACGTCGTACGTGGACCTCCTCGTGGTGAGCCCTGGACAACGCTTTCTCGCCGAGTAAGCGGCCAGACCACGTACGCAGTTTTCTTCTTACATATGTGATGATGTGTAGTCGACTTTCGTTCATTGAATGATATCAAGTTTCGATTTCCATGCGAACAAAAGACGAGTAAGACGAGAGCTTCGAGTCCGCATCACTTTCATTAAGAGGAGGTGGATCTTCGATCTGGCCAGAGGCCCAGAGCAACCAAAGTCGATCAAGGACGCAGTCAATATTCAAGAACTATTAGGGGAGCAATTTACCTGTCGCCACTTGGGAACTCGTCGATCCCGCCTAAGCACACAGCACACTCCTCTCTCGCAGGGAGCTACTAGACAAGCTCGGGAGACAAGACGAGTACTATAGTTAGTGGTACTCAGTGGGCATCTGACAAGCTATCTTCGGGAGCAATTTCGATGAGTGCAAAGCGTTGCTGTTGGTTACCAGTGGAGTTGATTCCGTCTGACGCCGCCACCCGCCAGCCAGCCATCGGTAGCTACGTTGACTGGCGTGCGTAGCCTGGCTGCCAATGTGTAACAAAGAGTTCCTGGATGGCATATAAGAGTCAAAGTTGCTTCTAACTTCATCGACCGTTCCCTTACGCCCCTCGTCCTTCACGGTGAGTTCCACCTCTCTGCAACCTCTGTACTACCACTGGCCCCTCTTCCCCCGTAGATCCCCAGTCCAAACAGCGGTCTGCTTCGGTCTATTGGGTGGGTTAACATCTTGTCGACTCAACGAGTGCTCACTTACTTCGGACTGCCCAGCAACGACCGCAGCAGACTCAGGTCCTAACTAGCCGGGCCTAGAGGCCTACCTCAGCTACCCACACCCTGCGGGTTGTGCGTTAAACACCTGAATGGCTCGTTTGCCCTTCACTACCTGGGTTTGCACGATGGGCGTCGTGATCAGGCGTCGTACTGAAGGCCGGGGCCTTCACGCTCTAGTTTCTTGGGGCTCAAAGTCGTACGTGGGCCTCCTCGTGGTGAGCCCTGGACAACGCTTTCTCGCGTCGAGTAAGCGGCCAGACCACGTACGCAGCTTCTTCTTACATATGTGATGATGCTAGTCGAGTTTAGTATCAGTTTACTATGAATGATATCAAGTTTTGATTTCCATGCGAGCAAACGACGAGTGAGACAACAGGTTCGAGAATCGTGTTACTTTAATTACAGTAAGAGGAGGTGGATCTTCGATCTGGCCAGAGGCCAAGAGCAACTAAAGTCGATCAAGGACACAGACAACACTCAAGAATTGTTAGGGGAGCAATTTATAATTACCTATCGCCACTTGTCGTCGATCCTGCCCAAGCACACCGCGCACTCATCTCTCATAGGGAACTCCTAGGGAAGCTCGGGGAACGAGACGAGTGCTATAATTAGTCAAAGGGGAGGACGTTAAGATTGCCGGGGGGAACGGGCCGAGTAGTGACGACAAACAAGGAGCCCGTCGAACTTCCGGCAGTTCAGGTGATCTGTTGTCGTGCCTCTTCACACTCCCCGCAAGCCATTGGTCCCCCTCATCACTCTCGTCTCTTGCAATTTTCCAAGGACAGGCGCGATGGACTTTGAAGAGCAGTCTACAAGGCCATTGCTCGCGCTCACGGAGGATGCCATCGCCGACACTAAGGTGTTCCCACTCATCCACAGAGTGAAGCGGGATGTCACCGTGAGCAATATGCTATTTTCTCATTTAACCAGGATCATTACTCACCCATTAGCACCTTGCCATCTAGAAAAACATCGACACGACGCTGTCCTGGGACCAGCTGGTAAGTACTTGTTCTCGAGGTCGCATACGCAGCGGTAGCGTTTTCTCTTCCTAACCCAACCGACGGTCTCCATAGAACGCCCCCGACGTCAACTTCTCCATCGTTAAGCCCCTCGTCGCAGCCTACGCCCGTCTGCAAAACAAGGCCATCATTCACGCTTGCCTTGTCGTCAAGTCTCATTTCATCGCGAGCGCAGATGAAGACCTCGCATTCGCCTCGTTGTGCTTCTCCCGGGCCGCCTTCTGTGAGCTCCTCGCCATCAAGCTTCTCCGAGAGTTCTCCAACTTCGATCTCATCGTCGTCTGTACGACTCCGTGGAACTCCCTGCAAGGAGCTCCTCGCGAGGCCATGGATGTTATTCGGGCGGAAGTGGGAGGTGATGAAGACTTGGAGGAGCCGATCAGTGCGCTCGAGGTTAGTCCGCTCGGATAAGAGATACCCGGACCTTTGCTCACCCACCCACGTCTTCCCGAAGATGGCGATTATGACCGAATCCAAGTACTTTCTCGCCTCGCCTCTTGTCCAAGAAGTCATCAACGAGATCTGGAGCGGTCGGGTTCTGTTTTCGTCGTCGTCCAATCATTCGCTGCTTGCGGACAACTACAAGACCCGACCCATCGCCACCTACCACGACCCCAAAGGCGCCCCGTTCCTCGACCACTACCGTCTTCGAGTTCCCAAGTACCGCTCGCTCATCGAGCTGCTCAATTTCTCGATCTTGCTGCTCCTCTTCGTGCTCTGTTTGTCGAGTAAGCGGATTGATGAACGGGACTCGAGAGCAAGGGAACGCTGACGGCTGTCTGTAGCCAAGAATTTCGCAAGGATAGAGTGGACTGAAATTGCATTCTGCGTATATACCTTCGGATTTATCTTGGATGAATTCGCATCATCTCAGGTACGCTGTTTGCTCACTGTACCTGTAATAACTTATACTGAGAAGTCTCGTCATGGCCGCAGGAGCATGGGTGGCATGGTACGCCAAAGAACGAGACTCGGGTTTACTGGAGACTGATCATTATTTTCTAAATCCCTGCCTAAGTTTATGTTGCAAATGTGAGTCTCGCTGCATTTGCTGTGAAGTCTGGCTGAAACTGAGGTACCCATCGCTTAGATGTGGAATGGGTACGCTCTTGACGCAAACTCTTACGGCGCACTTCATACTAACCCCCTAAGGATTGTTCTCCAGATTCGATCTATCGTTCAGTACGTCCAGCTTCTCGACCATCCATTCAAGCAGCCGCGTCTGATACTCTTTGCTTTCAGTCTTCTTGTTCTTGATTTACCTTGGCTGCCGCATCCGCGGACTCACCACACACGACGTGAGTGCTGTCGATGTTTCGGGGAGATCGATGTCTGATCCGATGACACCCAACGCGCTCTACATTAACAGGACAAACTCAATGACCTTGCATTCGACATCTTGGCTTGCGGTGCATGCATTCTGTTCCCGAGGTTCGTGGCTCTCCGGTACCTGGGTCTGAAAGAGCCACAGTGATCTGAATGGTCCGCTATAGAGTCGCCTTCTTCTTCATATCCAATCACGTCGTGATTGTGTGCGTAGACGTTCATTCTGCTGTCCAAGGTGTTGCCTGACCAGTCTGCCCTTCTGCAGGGCTCTCCGAGCTATGATTGTCCAGTTTTCCCTGTTCATTGGCGTTGCGGCCACTTGGTACGTACGCAACGGTTTGAATCAATTTCGCCTTTGCTAAACGAGTCTTGGGTTTAGTTTCTCCGGTCTGCTTTTCACTTTGTGGAAACTATGTAGGAAGACGTTGAGTAATGTCGAGAAAAAACAAATCTGACGATACGCCTGTCCCTTCCTGTAGCTGGTGATGAATGGACACTGAAGAAGATCGCTTGGCTTATGGTCCAGATCTGGTTTGGAAACACGTACGTTTCGCATCGTCCGCGTTGCACGACGTGCACCGACTGATCTGCAAAATGTTCCATAGCTATCTGTCGTTCAGCGTGGCCGAGAGCTTCCACCCGATCTTCGGACCTCCGTTGATGGTGCTCTTCGCGGCCCTTTCGAACACCCTTTTGATTACCATCTTGATTTCCATCGTGAGTGGATATGCGTGGATGTTAGGCTCTTCCTACCAAAATTGATGTCGGTTATGGGTAGCTATCCGCGACGTACGCCAAAGTGGATGCGAATGCTACTCAAGAGGTATGGTACTGCTTAGCATGTAAATCCTAGATCGGGACTTGGCTCATGTTCGATCCGCAGTACCTCTTCCAATCTGCAATCTCGACTCTTGAAGGGTATGCGAAGCTGCTCATCAGACGAAATGGAAATGATTTCGACTGAAACCATGCATCGCCTTTTAGGGTTAAGACGGATGCCCTTTTCTCGTATCAACCTCCCTTCAACTTGGTGGCCTATGTTACGCTCCTACCCCTCAGCTACATCGTTTCGCCCCGGACGTTCCACACGATCAACGTGTTCATGATCAGACTTACTGTGAGCTTTCTCGAGGGACAGTCACAATGAGCTGAAGCTAATTCGTCTATATTGCTCAGTCGCTCCCGCTCTTAATCGGAATTACCGTATACGAGCGACACTTTGCTCCCGGGAGCAAGTTTATTGAGACCGGAAAGGACAAGGCTTATGCTCTTTTCGAGAGCCTCCCACGACACATCAAGAACGTTTCGATCCTTGAGTGAGTCTTCCTTAGCGGCATTTCCATGCCCGAAGACTGATTGTAGGATTTCCAGAGCGATGGTCGGATCATCGTCGCACGATTTGCTCGATGCTATCTTTGACGTGGACATTTCTGATGAAATTCTCGATGCATTGGACGATGATGCACCCGTGGACGGACCTTCAGCGTCGCCGAGGATTGGAATCACGAAAGTCTACGGGAACGAGATCACCACATCTGTCCCCAGCACGCCAAAACGCGGGAGGTTCATTTCGACCACGAGCGCTCCGACGTCTCCTGGATTACGTCGCTCACAAAGCCGAAACGGGTTGCTCCAGGTTCCAGATGCTACTAGTCCCTTGGCTCGGATCTTCACCGCTGGTCTCAGCGGTGGTGGTCCGCCATCTGCGGTCGTCCAAGATGACATCGCGATGAGTCTCCGCAGGGTTGAAAGCTTGCTCGAAGGAATTCCCGAGGCTCAGAAACTCCAGGCAGAACTGAAGGATAACAAGGAAAGGTTGGATAGGATCGAGCAACTCCTGCTGGCCTTGAGCAAGTCGGCGAGGACGTGAATTTTTACAAAATCGGGTATCAGTCCTGACCTCAAAGAACAGAAGGCTTTGTCAGAGTGATTTGTGTAGTTTCATTTACCAGGATAATATATTACCTAGGCATTACACATCCTCGGCGACTAGTTCCGGGTCACGAGCGTGTGAAGGACGGGTCAGATTACAAAGGCCTCGGATCTGAAATCTATCTTTCAAACTTAAGGCGTTAGCCCCTATTTCTCCCATTCCCAAAATGCTTTTCTACCTCCTCCGCCAGCATCATCGTCTTCCTGCTCCATCAACCTTCCTCGCCCTTGCAAAACCTCGACTGCATCCCCAAGCAACTTGTACATA
>WSUD01000659.1:0-12533 GCA_019633495.1 Tulasnella sp. 427 | reverse complement strand
ACCGTCCTCGCCTCCTCAATCGCCTCCTCGGCCTTCGGCATCCAAGCCTGCGCCCCCGCCTCCGAAAGAGGAACCCAAGATGGAAGTCGAGGAGGAGGTCGAACCGGACAAGAAGGAGGCGATGGATTTGAAAGCGAAGGGAGCTGAGGCGTACAAGAAGAAGGATTTCCCGACCGCCAAAGCGGCCTTTGAGAAAGCTTGGGAGACTTGGCCGAAGGATATCTCGTTCTTGACGAATGCTGCGGGTGCGTCGACCCATCTTGATACCCTGCTCACCTGCAAGCTGACCTTGATATTCCTAGCCGCCGAGTTTGAAGCCGGTGATTATGACGCCGCCATCGCAACGTGCACTAAGGCTGTAGATGAGGGGCGCGAGATGCGGGCCGACTACAAGCTCATAGCCAAAGCTTTCGGTCGTATCGGTAGCGCGTACTTGAAGAAGGGCGACCTCGAACACGCCATCAGCTTCTTCCAGAAATCTCTTACCGAGCACCGCACGCCTGATATCCTCAAGAAGCTCAATGAGACGGAGAAATTGAAGAAAGAAGCAGATAAGAAAGCGTATGTTAACCCGGAACTCGCCGACAAGGCAAGAGAGGAGGGTAACACTCTCTTCAAGGTACGCTTTTAAAAGTGGACAAGCTCCTTGAGGGGGTGCTGATCACGCCGTTCATAGAACGGAGACTACGCTGGAGCCGTCAAGGCATATACTGAAGCGATCAATCGAGCTCCAGAGGACCCAAGAGGCTACAACAACCGAGCCAACGCCTACACCAAACTCGTCGCCCTGCCCGAGGCTCTCAAGGATGCTGAGCAAGCTATCGCTGTCGATCCCAAGTTCATCAAAGCGCGCATCCGCAAGAGTTTGATTCTGTTCTCGATGAGGGAATATACTAAGGCCATGGAGGCTGCTCAAGAGGTATTGTGATTGGTCCCGAGAAGCGGAAGAGTCATACCAACCAATGTCATCCTCATTAGGCCACGGACTTTGACGAAGATAAAAAGCATACCACGGAAATCGAGAGCTTGATGCAGAAATGCGCTGCTGCCCTTTATACGGAACGCTCTCAAGAGACGGAGGAGCAGACACTTGCGCGTGCGATGAAAGATCCGGAAGTAGCTGTACGTCGGTCATTTAAGCGTGGAGGACGGTTCGGACTATTGACACCATCTCAATTAGCAAATCATGAGCGATCCAATCATGCAATCAGTTAGACCTTGTTCAACTCTCAAATCCAAACCTGCCACTAACATGTCGCTCCCTCCCAGATTTTGCAACAAGCTCAACAAGATCCTGCATCGCTGGCGGATCACATGAAGAGTCCTGTGGTTGCCCAGAAGATCCGCAAGCTGATCGCAGCTGGTATCATCAAGACTCGTTGATAATGTATCTCTGTCTCTTGTTTTTGTCTTTTGGTCATCGTTGGAATATACAAATTGTGGACTTCTCTATGACAATCGTACCCTTGATCGCGTATGTTGTTTCACACTCGGAGGCGAGTTGTATGGATATCAAGGTAAGAATGACACCGAAGCCCCTTATGTGATGTACAAATCGTAAAGACGACAACCTCGGTCTCAATTGGACAAACGAACAGTCTCCAGCAGTGCAGACAGATTGTCGACCCGGTCTTTAGCAGCCAATAAAAGCTTGTCCCTGTAAGCAGGGAATGTCAACATGCATATTCACTAGAATGTATGTGCACGGGTACTTACTCGGTTGATAGACGGCTCTGTATTGATTTGAGTTGCACAGTACCCAACGTCACAGCCGGTTTTGCTTGGGGTTCGGCGGCGCGCAACTCTGCGAGGTCTTTCCGTAGAAGATTATGCCTGTCAACAACAGCATTCGCGCGCTCTTGCAGGGTATCTCCTCTGCCGCTCGCCGTAATCCTTGCTTTGAGCTCTGCTAGCTCAGCAAACCATTGGCGCTCGACTTCACTGATGTTGGCGTTCGACTTGGCCATGCACTTCCGAAGCAGGACATCCATTCTTTCGCTCAACTCTTGCTGACTCTTTGCCACTTCTTTCAATCTTCCTTCAAGAAGCTCTTGGCCAGCAGCCTGAAGGGTGCCCAATCTTGCCTTTGCTTTGCGAAGAGCATCCACCTGCCGCTCTAACTCCTTCTCCTGTAGTTCCATTCGACTGTTTGCGTCTTTGATATACCTTTCGAGGGCTTCTCTTTTCCCGTCCGCCGTCTTCACATGATCTCCGAGAACACGGAGGGTTTGAGGGGACATGAACCTGTTCGCAGGGTTCCTCGGCGTTGTCCCTCGCCCGAATTCACCCATAGATGGCACGTCATAAGTTTTATTGGCAGGCGCGGCGGAGTAAGGTGACGGTAATGACGAAAGTCGTGGCTGGGTTTCTGGATGCCGTGTTGCTGGGATATGGTTGATTGAACGAGCGAGTTCGGTTGTGGGAAGGAGATCGAGAGGGATTGGCTCATAGGCTGAAGTGACGGCAAGGAGATGGTACGCGATTGAAGGGTTGTTCACAGGCACCACAGCAACGACCGGAGAGGACGCCCTAGAGGATAAGGGAATCAGATTTGGTACTTCAGCAATTGTAGCGATGCTCACTTTTCCTCATCGGATAATGTGTCCAAGACCCAGTTTACCTGAGTGTTCGGCGCCTGCTTCAGCGCGTCCATGAGGTTCATGCCAGCCTTTTTGCCAATCGAAGTGGACTTGCACATCGCTGAGGATAGTACTTCCATCCATGGAAGGAGATCGAGAGTATGCACGCCAAGCGAATGATAGGCGAAGACCGTTTGCGGTCGTGATGGGTCAGTCGACAACGCGATGTAGTTGTCACTTAGTAGATCCAAAGCACCAGCGTCTGAAGCAGCTCTGAATATGCCCAGATCAATGGTTTCGAAAACGGAGAGAATAGGTAAAGCCGGACCCTGCGGAGGAGCGCTCGATTAGCCTATAGTCAAGTGCCAACGTGTATGAGTGGAACACACCTCTTCGGAAAGTCCACCTTCTCCTTCCCACAGCGCTTCGATTTTGGAAAGGTCCAGAAAGACTTGGATCCTTCCATCTGCCTGTGATGCCAATATCGCACCGAGGTTGTCTTGCTTTGGGACGGTCGCTGAGGAGTCTTCATCCGTCGGATCCTGCCGGGGGGCGTCAAAGCCGTACGAGAGGTAAAAAACATCACAGGCGTCGGTTGAAGTTGAATCTTCGAACTCTGCAGGTTCTGGTTGGAGAAGGAAGGGTCCCTGTCGCGCCGGAGTGGCAGCCAGTATACCACTTTCTGGTCTTTGAATATGGGCGAGATTCCCTTTACCAGCAGTGTAACCCGAAGCGCTGGCTTGCTTCACTAGTGCGGAGACGTATTTGAATTGCTGGTCATAGACGGCGGCGGTTGATGCCGATGAAGACCCTTCCGGCCCTTTAGTTCGAGAGGCGACATCCCGCTTTGCCCTAACAAAGGCCTCGAGATACGTTAAGTATTGAGATGGAACATCGCTGTGGAAAGACCCTACATCAGCATTTCAGACTAGGGATATGAAAAACGTCACTGACGCATATGTAGGAAGGAATGGAGCCATGGCATAGATGTCACCACTTTTCGCCAATGCGTAGACCGTCAATGGACCCCAATCTGCAACTCCTTTCCCAAAGGTGAAGGAGACAACTTGTTCTGCTCCTTGGTCAGCCTGGTATCCACGTCTCCGCACTTTCTGGGGCAAGAAATACAGCGTTTGTAAAGGCTCTTCCACTTGCGAGGAAACGTCATATTCTCTGTTGAGACATCGTCAATGGATCGGCACTCGACTCCGGTGTGTTCGATGAGCCTACCTCAAGATCCCATCGGTCGTCATAACCAAGAGCGAGCAGCCAGCTCGTCCCCACGGATGCCAATATGTCTGAGCGATGCGCGCTGTACCGTGCGTTGTGTGGTAATATTCTCCGATCTTTAAGGACCTGAACGTTCACTCGCTACCCGTCAAACGAGCCGTCGTCGGGAAGAAGCTGTAGTTGGACGCACCTGCACTCCACATCCGCCGTTGGAAGGCGCGCGTAGGCTGGTCGGGGAAGAATGACGGTGGCTAACTGGTGTACTCCAGCGACTGCAAGGAACTTGCCGTCCGGACTGAGAGATATGTGGGTAATGTTGAAGTCCACATGGGGCGCATAAAGAGTCTGTCAACGAGATGTCAGTCCAGATTGGACACTAGCAGTCCGCCCCGTCACACTCACCTTGTAGGAAGCCTTTGAGCTGCCTGCTCCCTTGGCGTCCACCAGACTAGTTATTCGCAAGGTTTTGCCAACAGCCAAAATTATGTCCGACCCGCGGGTGACCATCAAGGTGCGGCGTATCGCGTCATGTTCTACTTCATAGTATAGTTCGTTCGCATCGGGTACGTCGAATATTGGGTGATCGGCCAGGGGAGAGTCGGACATGGGGATGGTAAATGTTCGAAGTTGGACTGACGGACTTAGGCGGACAAAACGATCGCGCTCATTACAAGGACGCGTCTCGACCGGGCTTGCGTGTGTGCTGCACTCTTCGACCACCTCTAGAGCAATCATGACTTCAATTGGCACAGGCTACGACCTCTCAGCAAGTACCTACTCACCTGATGGAAGGATATTTCAGGTGAGCACTACGCGTTCTACTCATACAGCGTTCGTTGACGCTGTCGCCTCGCTAGATTGAATATGCTGCGAAAGCTGTCGAGAATTCAGGGTGATTACAAATTATTATGCGCCTATCTGAAGCTCTCTACCCCTAACACGAGGGTACAAAGCACTGCGATAGGTCTCCGAGTTAAAGATGGTGTCGTCTTCGCTGTGGAGAAACTAGTCCACTCTAAACTCCTGGTGCCGTCATCCAATCGTCGGATACAAACAATCGATCGGCATATCGGTCTGGCAAGTGTCATCGTGCTTTAACTCAAGGTATTATGCTCATTGTGATCATAGGCAACTTCCGGACTGGTGGCAGATGCGCGACATGTTGGAAACCGAGCCCGGGAGGAAGCTGAAAACTACCGAGACACCTATCGAGCGCCAACACCTGTAAAGGTACATATCCTCAAAGTACACGATTCGACGGCTCAAGTCAAGCTAATATCCAGGGATCTTTTACTTAGGCACTTGCGGACCGGATTGGTTTATACGTGCAGGCCTATACCTTGTATTCCTCTGTTCGCCCTTTCGGTATCAGCGCTCTTTTTGGAGGTGTTGACGGAGACGGTCCTCAACTATACGTAGTTGAACCAAGTGGGATCTTCTACGTGCGTCCCCTTATGCCATACAAAACAAGTCCAGTATTCACGTATCCTAATATTTAGGGTTACCACGGGGCCGCCGTAGGGAAAGGGCGCCAGCTCGCCAAGACTGAGATGGAAAAGCTGAAGCTCTCCGAGCTTACCATCAAGGAGGCCGTGTACGAGGCGGCAAGGATGTACGTGCTTTGCCGCAATTATTTATGTATGCGACTTATAGATTGGCTTGAACCTGTCATAGCATTCACTTGGTGCATGATGATTCAAAAGACAAGGAATTCGAGCTCGAGCTGTCGTGGGTCGGAGAGGAAACTGGTGGACTGCACTTGCCAGTACCTCATGACCTGTGGGTCGATGCTGACAAGAAGGGCAAGGAGGCTTTGGACGAAGATATGGAAGATTGAAGAGATCGTTGTCGCGTTTCAGACAGTTGTAATCAAGTTTTACCTTTTCATTTCATCCTCAACACGGTTGGCGATGCTGTAGTAAGGTATCGTGCTTTCTTGTCGGACTGCTCCGACAATCTGAGCCGGTATTCAAATCTCCTTTGGCCTCTCACGTGGTGACAATTATGCTCCGGGTCGGTGGTAAGGACGGTCGCCTTGCCGAGGTCGTCCGCCCAGCCGAACTTTCTAACCTTAGGGCCGACTGAAGGCCAAATTTTGAAGTCGTCCAAACTCTTACTTGGATCAGCGGGACCCCTTTTGACCCCTTAGACTGTGACAACCTTCGTTTCTCTGACACCCTCTTGAGCCCTCAACGCTGCGCGTATTCGACTTCATTTTCTCATCCCTCCTTTGTCCATCCAGCGGCTTGTCCAATTTTCATTGCTCACAGCCTACCTCTTCTCTTTCCATCTGCTCTTCTCCCGCAATTAGTTTATTGGTTTTCTCCCATGTCATTCAATCTTGATCCACCAAGCCCGGAGCGCAAACGAAGCGTACGCTTCAGCTTCGACCGGAATTCGGGCAATTCCGAGCAAGACCAAGTATCGGCGGACTTCGAAACCCAGCAAGTGTCGAGCGAGCGCCCGTCGCCTCCTCGTATCTCTCTTCAAACATCTGCCCAAGAGGTTAGCCACACCCGCCCCGGGTATCAGAGCTCTACCGACTTCACAAACGAAATGATCGGCCAGCCTCGCATGATGAACACAGTGCAATGCAGTCAACCAGAATACGTCGATTCGACAGCGCAGTACGCCTATTATTCTCCTCACTTCGATCACCTTTCCACATTCCACCACGGAGAAGTCTCCCCGAAAACCGATCTTCCAGCTCCCCGACGCATCTCCGACACTGCGCTAGACCTTCCTAGCTTAGGAGCAGACGTGCCTATCCAAAGGAAATGCTTGCCTGACGAAGGTCAAAGGGGAAGCGTCGGGTCCTGGAGTTCGTATACCTTGACAGAATCCCCTTCGCCGGTCCCAGCTATTCCCGAGAGAATTTACGGATTCAACTCCCGGTCATCAGACGGCACTTACGATACCAAATTGAGGAACGAAGCGGACCCGATGCACGTCGTTCAGAGCCCAGTTGTGCCGCAACCGTTCAGTCCCCCGGTCCCCGCCTTCACGTACAAAGGGTCTCCAGCATCCTCCCGACCACAAATCACTCATGCATTCCGTCAAGATTCCAGTCCTTCGATACTACGATCCGCTTTACGCAATAGCCAAAACCAAGTTGCGACTGGGCGCGGTGAGGAGCTCGATAGGGTGAACACCACGGCTTTGGAGGAAGGCGACTCGACTCGCGTCCGCTCTGGAGTGTTCACGAACCTCTTGAAGCTGTATGGCATGTCAGGTGGCGGCCTCCATCATCGCCGCACCGGAAGATCTCATTCTCAAATAAGCATGGCGAACTCGACGAGTCGTGGGCGGGACGAGTCTTGCGACTCTCTGTTCTTCCCGACTGCGAGGAATTACGGCGGATATCAAACGCCATCGAGATGCACGTCCACCCAGAGCTTTGGAAATATGGAGCTCTTGGATCCCGATGATCCTCGGATCACTGGCGCCATGGTTAATACCATTGATCAAGAGAAACACGCCAAAGATACCGTTGGGCCGGAAGCGAAGTTGGACAAAAAGAAGAAGCGTCAGGCGTCAATTAAGTACCATATTTCTTGTAAGCCCTTGTCCTGATGCAGGTCGTTTGTTCATGCTCATATCTGAGCGATTTTGTTTAGCCGTCCTCGCGCGTCAAACTTTCATCCTACGTCTCGCTAAGGCTCTCATGCTCTTTGGGTCTCCTAGTCATCGCTTGGAGTCGCAGCTCAAAGCAACAGCCGTGGTTCTTGACGTCCAGGCTGAGTTCGTTCACATGCCAAACATCGTCATCGCTTCGTTTGGAGACTTCGACACCAAAACCTCCCAAACGCACTTCATCAAAGTCAGCGGAGTCTTGCAGCTCGGAAGACTTCATAGCGTACACAATGTCTACCGCAGTGTCGTCCATGACGAGATCGGAGTCGAGGAAGCGACGGCCGAACTCAATCAGCTTATGAGGGCTAAACCTCTCTTCGGTACCTTCTCGAAGACAATATTAGCGGCGCTGTGCACCGGATTGATCTGCCCAATGGCATTCGGCGGAAGCTTCATTGACATGTTAATCGCGGCCGGTGAGGGTGCCTTGCTTTCGTATCTCCAGTTCGGACTGGCCAGGAAGAATGCGATGTACTCCAATGTCTTCGAGTAAGTGTCTGTACCTTGACTGGTCATTAAGCCCGTGCTAACGTTGATGTCTAGAATATCTGTTGCAATCATTATGTCTTTCATCGCTAGAGCACTGGCTAGCATTCCCTCTCAAATATTTTGTTATTCTGCCATATCCTCCGCCGGAATCGTTCTCGTCCTTCCAGGTTATATGATATGTGAGCTCTGTATTCTTTTTGTGTATTCTTTTGTGCTCTGACGTGCGGATCCCGACGCAGTGTGCGCTGCATTGGAGTTGGCTTCCAAGAACATCGTCACTGGAAGCGTCAAATTAACGTGAGGGAGTTTTCTGGTCTATACAACTATCACTGATCGTACCGCATACAGATTCGCAATCGTTTACTCTCTTTTCCTGTACGTGATTACCTGTCTTCACGGTACAAAGTTAACCGATCGATCCCGTTTCCTCAGGGGCTTTGGTCTCACCATTGGTAGCGACCTTTACCTGCTTTTAGATTCAAACGCGCGAAATGCACAGCTCGCTGCTTCCGAGACAATGAACCAAGTTATCATCAACGGTCACTTCGCTGCTGTCAACGACTCTGCTATCAACAACTTTGCTGGGTCGTTCACCTTCACGAACGGAACATCGTTTGGTGACCCTCCAAATACAGTCGAGGGATGCTTCAGAGATCCGAGCTGGCCTTGGTACCTTCAGCCGTTCCCGCTTTGGTCTTTGGCCATCCTGGTACCGGCTTTCAGCATCTTTTCGTCAGCGTCCAATGGGCAACCTTTCCTTAGCAAAGAGTTACCCGTAATGACGCTTATCAGCTGTGCTTCGTTTACTGGTACGTAAGGAACAAGCCTGATAAGCTTGTACTGACATTAGGTCTTCAGCCAACACGGCCGCGAATCGCATGATATTCAACCGCAGTGACATCGTTAGCGCCATTGGGGCATTTGTGGCCGGTCTTCTAGGCAACCTTTATTCGCGAGTGGTACGTACCCGAGCACAGATTGTCATCTGGATGCTAACTCATCTTTGATAGACTAAGACTGGAACGGGTTTCACAAGCATGGTTACCGGTGTTCTCTTCCTCGTGCCTGTACGCATCTTCCCATCCGTTCTGTCAATTGTTTTACTGAGCTAGGCTGTCTACATTAGGCTGGTATTGCGGCGACAGGAGGACTTTCGCAGAATTATCGGGGTTTAGACGGGGATCAGTACAGTAATGGACTGATCATCGGTCTGAGGACGGTTCAAGGTGAGCGAGCCGCCTTTCGTGGCGTTCATTATCTGACCATCCTCACGTCTTAGTTGCTATCGGTATCACTGTCGGATTGTTTGCATCTTCTCTTCTTATCTATTCCTTTGGGCGGACGAAGCGGGGAGCCATTTTTGCTTTCTGAAGCATGTAATCTTATCAGATACTTAGATGCTGTGGCTTATGTAATGAGACTTCTCCAACCACGTCGCGCTCATTTCCTCTCCCCTCCCAAACCCCCCGACTCCTTCCCTCCGAGGCTCAATCATGGCACTCTCCGTTCAAAAAACAGTTTTCCTGTCGCTCTTTCTTGACTTGTTTGGTAAACATCACCCAATTCTCAGGTCGGGTGATGTCGTTGACCGGTTTCCCTTTTTCAAACCCGTTCGCAGCTTTCACCATTCCCCTTCCCCTCTTTCCACGGCTGGTCCAGTGGTACATATCCAAGGAGCAAGGGTCTTCTGGACTGACGGTTAAAACATTGGAGGCGGTGGGGTCCATTCGGTCCATCCTTTTAGGAAACGAGACGACTGGGGAGAGAAGCCGCTGGGATACCGGTGGGTGGTAGAGTGCTTTCCGTACCGCCGAGGTATCTGCTGACACCATGTTTTGCAGTTCTTCTTGGAGGGCTTATGGGATCTCTGTTCTCGTGAGTCGTCTACCATAATGCGAGCAGGAGAGAGGACATCCTAACCACAATCGTCCATTCTGAAGGGCTTTGCAATGCATCATCTCTCCGCATCTTGGCCACCTGAGCGACAAGTACGGGCGTAAGCCGGTGCTTCTGGCTACAATGGTCGGCAACGTTCTTTCCGCAGTAGTGTAAGTATGATCCTCGGGCACATCGTTTATCCCAGGACATAGCTGAACCCCTCGTCAAACGTCAGTTGGGTACAGTCCACCTCTTTTGCATCGTTCCTACTCTCTCGGGCAATTGGAGGACTAAGTGAAGGTAATGTTCAGCTGTCAATGTACGACATCGGTGTATCCAAGTTTCGCCTATGGGTACTCAAGGTTCATCATGTTGGTAGAGCTATACTCTCGGACGTCACTACACAAGAGACCCGTTCACGTGGTCTCTCTTTGGTGGGCATAGCCTTTGCAGTTTGTTTCTGCGTACGTTCATCTCAAAACATCATTCTCGAAATGGGTCGAATGCTGATCTGGACTTGATTGATAGATTGGTCCCCCAATCGGAGCATGGTTTTCCACGCACCCGTTGCCCATCACGGCGTTCCAGAGTTTAGATCTGAACATTTACGCAACCCCAGCGTTGCTCAGTCTAGTTCTCCTCCTGGTTGAAATCGCTCTTTTGGTTGTCGCCCTTCCCGAAACCCGTCAGTTGGGGTCCACCCACCCTCAGGCAAAGCAGCCTGTACACAGTCAGGACTCTTCGCCTCAGGAAACAACGATGTCGGTGACGCAGAGAATCTCCGCTTTGCGCAGACTTGGGCGCATACACCTTCTCTTCCTCGCACTTTTCTCGGGTACGTGACAAGTGATAAGAATAGTCGTTTCCGGCTAACGTTCCGACGGATAGGCGTGGAATTCACCCTGACATTCCTCTCATTTGATCGTAAGTGTTCTCGTTCGAGGTATCTCCGCATTCCCCCACCGACTTCCTTGCTAGTCTTTGATTGGAACAACGCTCAGAACGGACGGCTCCTCATGACCATTGGGATCGTCAGTGCTCTACTGCAAGGCGGCTACGTCCGAAGAGCAAAATTCGCGGAAGCCGCCATGGCCCGACGAGGAGTCTTCACTTGTGCAGTAGCAACGGCAATTTTGGCGATGTTACCCTCTCTAGCCGGAGGGAACTCATCAAAAGGGACGGCCACTTCAATGCTCTACGTTGCAGCTGTGTTCCTCGCCTTCACGTCGGCGACTGTAGTCAATGCGCTTAATGCCATGGCGTCCATGCAATGCGACGATGCTGGAGCTGCGGCTGCTCATCCCGACTTGGCCAAAGGAAAGGCTTTGGGTCGACACCGTTCGTCAGGACAGCTTGGAAGGGCGATTGGCCCCATTCTCGGTGAGTGTAGCGTACCTGTCCATTCGCGTGTTGAGCGTTGATGATATCCGCATGGATTAGCATGTGCCGCCTATTGGACAGTAGGGCCAGCGATAACCTACGGAGCTGGTGCGATTGCCATGGTTGCGTTGTTCGCCAGCATGAGGATGGATTCTTTGAAATCGGCTGGCCAACGGAAGACGGAATAAATACAATTGGACTACATGTACACTAAAGACGTTCCGGCTTTGGAATAGAGCCCTACTCTTCGCCGACGTTCTTGAATCGCCTGATCGCCCTATCTCGCGCGAACTTGTGCTCGACCATTGGCTTAGGATACCCCAATTTCTCGAATTCGGCCTGGAAACAAACCCGCAGATTGTTAAGATGGATACCGGTAACGAGGATCATAAAGGAGCTGGTACCTTAGATAGGTGAGTGAAAGGGTCGTAGATGGCTAATTGTGCGTCTTGTCAGCGCCTTTCTACAGCACACGCGTAAGCTTCGGACACACTTTTATTATCTAGATGGCGAAGCTCCGGCACGAAGTGTCGGATATAATCGCCTTGCGGATCCGCCTATTAGGGATGTATGGCATGGTTAGTGGAGCGGGAATCGATTGTGGATTTTTGGCATGTCACCTTTTCGCTTTGAAGGTATGGGTTGAATATCCTGAACCATGGTTGAGCGTCCGTGCCGGTCGAGGCGCACCACCTTTGGAGTGGTTAGCCAATACTGACCTAAGGTGATGGTGCTGTAACTTACTGCCAGCCCCCGTTGTTCGAGCCGAGATCCCCGTCAATGAAATCTGCAAGGCAAATGAGTTTTTATCCCGACAAAGCAATTGAGTGGATAGCACTTACTTCTCATAAAGTGACGCTCGCCGAGCCTCCAGTCAAGCATCAAGTCCTGGATCCTCAGGAAGTCAGCTAAGGCGAAGTCGCGACACGATAGCAAGGGCTACCTTAGTTAAGAACATCGCGGCAATCATCCTGGCTCGATTGTGCATGTAACCTGATTAGAGTGCCAGTTAATATGCGAGTAAAGTCCATGAAAAGCTACAAAACAGCAAGAAATGGGCACACCTTGACTTTGACATTGACGCATGGCTGCATCGACGATCGGATACCCGGTCTTTCCTTGCTTCCACGCCTCGAGAACCTCGCCGTCCACATCTTCCTCCCAGAATACGTCGGCGTACTTTTCGTTGAATGGTCGTCCCATGCTCACTCGAGGGAATGCTGCCATAATATGCTAGAGATGCCCGTCAGTGTTGCGCTCTCTCGACACATGTGAGCGGAACCAACCGTGTAGAAATCTCTCCATCCAATTTCCTGGATCCATACCCCTGGACCTGAGCCTTTG
>WSUD01000658.1:0-12536 GCA_019633495.1 Tulasnella sp. 427 | reverse complement strand
CCGAGAGGGAGGAGCGACAGTCGCGCGAGGACTGCAGGGACGGATCAAGGAGGTGGTGAGATGCCGGAGCACTTGGCCGATGAGTGAGCTCACCTCCCGAACCTCGTTTGAGTCTCATTTAATGATGCTTTGAAATAGAATCGCGTTGATAGGGCGTAAATTCGGAACAAGGGTCACCTGCGAACGCTTCGACGCGAGCCGAAAGCGAACCGTCACGTTCACACTACTAGGCCCTTGGCGAGACGATAACGCGTTGGCGTTTATCAGAATCACGTTCTCGTTCCCAAAGGATTACTGGAGGATCTCTCCCTTGGACCCAAACGCCGCTCGCTCGATCCCTTCGTTCGATTTGGACAAGATCCCCAGCATATCGTTGAAGACTCGGGCATTCCTTCTGAAGAAGCTACGTTACATTCGCTATATCCACCGACCTTGCTTGGAACCGTGTCTGAGGTTCCTTCTTGGGGAGGACGAAGCAGCCGGGTGGGGCTTCCGGGGACCGCTTGGCCTGAGCGAGGGATCTCGCAGTGACGGAGAGGAAGACATGGTGGCTCTCGACGCTAGTGACCTCCATGTCACCGACAAGCGATTCAGGTCAACTAAGAAGGTTGACCAAGATTCGGAGCGCCGTGGAAGATCGGGGAGGGACGCCCCGCGGCCTGTCGTGAACACTCTGGGAAACGCTATCAGACCAAGAAGGTGCGGTGGAACGTGGGGACCAAACGGTTAGTCTATCTCTCTTTTCATCATATCTGAAAAGGAGTAACAAGAGCAAAACAGGAGAATTGGTTTGCTTCTTCTTGAACACACCTGCAAGAGTGTTTTCTGGAGGAGGAACGGCTAACCGTCGCAATGCTTCCCCATCACCCTCGATCGTTTCCCGAGCAACCTCGGGAGGGCTTCTTGCTCGGCCTTTTGCATCTACCGCTGGGACAATATCGCATGCAATGTTAGGGTTGTCTAGATTAGCGAACGATGGAGCCAAGTCTGTGCTTCCCAAAGAACCTGACATTCGGCCCAGAAATCCATGGATGGCGCCAGGGATTGCAGGGAGCTTCTTCATTGGTCCTGTGGTACGTTCGTATTGTCCGAGGGCACGGACCGTTACTTACCGGCCGTGGTATAGCTGCGTTCGATCACACGAGAATCGAGAGATACCAGGGCCTCGAGCAATCACGCCAGCCGACCTCTTTCGTCCGTGTCGATCAAGACGTTCCCTGGCTTGACGGTCTTGGACAGAGATCTTGCCCGCGACTATATCATGGTGGCTGAAAATCCCGCACATCTGTGCCAAGTCAACGCCGAGATTGCAAGGCGACATCAGCGGTTAGATCACATTCGGGTCTGGCAAACTTTGTTCAGTCTGTTCTGTCCGATAGTCGAGACGAACCGCAACGAAAAGGACTCGGTCGTCGGCGGGGCCGTAGACGAAAAGCAACTTTTACAGTCGATTCTTGCCAAGAGGCAACACGTTCGGTGGGGTGATCATCCTCTGGCCCAGCAAACAGCTAAAGCATTGTGAGTCATCTTCTTTTAACTCGATAGCGGGTTCTAACATTTTGTCCCCCGATAGCTATGATCTGTTCGCAGAAAAACGAGATCTGCAAATGCTCGCGATGCTATCGGTAGTACTATTGGAAGTTGATCGGCTAACCCCAGCAAAGCGTAAGTCATGCGAAAATTGACTTAATTGGTATCATTTGCTAACGTTTTGTCTGCAGCCGCCCAGAAGACAATCGTTGAGCTAAAGAAATCAGCACCCCTCGCACCGGTGATACCTGACCTGTCTATCAGCCCACGCATCAGCATCGATTACTTCAGCCTTCGCCCGCGGGACCCTCACCAGACCAGTCCCACTACACCATCTCCAACTTGGCTCAACCGTCACTCCTTCGCGACTACGGGATCGTTCCCTTCACCGTCGAGGAGCTCTTGGGCTAGCCGGTACTTGAGCGCGGCAGATGGGAGTCCTTCCGCGAACTTGGGAACCAGGAGGGAGCGGACAACGTCTACAATTTCAACGGCCACTAGTCACGGAAGCCCTCGAGGGTACTCCGTCACAACACCCGCCATCCCAGTTCCCGTCGTCCCTGGCCACTACCCTCTATATCCCAAAGCGGATGGCTCTCCAAAGCGGAGAGGTTCCGCTTTGTTTGGAGGTCTAGGCACTAAGACGAACGAAACTCAGCCGTCAACTCTGCGAACATGGACCGAGCCTTCTTCCGGGTCGTCATCTATCAACCTTATTTGGTCCTCTGGTGCGTACGCAAAACGATTGGTCGGTGGTGGAAGCGGCTCTTCTGGAAGCCCAAGCGCTCCGATTCCTCGACCCCAGAGTATGGGACCACTCTCATTTCAGCCGAAGACTAAAAGGAAGGTCATAACAGTGAGGCTCGTCAAGGATGAGGAAGAGGTGAAGTAAGTAATTTGATTAAGCTTATACGACACATATTGAATCCTGCCTTTCTAGTTTTTATCACGCACCTTTCTCTGCCGATGATAAGCAGAGGGTGGTGTACGAAGGACACATAGTTGCGTACTCGGAGATCCTACACCGGTGGCAATTGAATGAACGGCGACTGGAGCTGCTCAAATACTTGGGACATGAAACCTCGTCCAAGACAACTGATGCATTGCATGCACTGGCAGGGATGGATGACGACTGCCAATTAAGTAAGTTCACCGGCCTGACTTCGCACTAGGCTCCGCACTGACTTGCTGTCTTACAGCCGTTGGAGAGGTCTGCAGTACCTGTGGAGAAAAGTTGATGAACGGACCAACAACAGCGTGCATCCGATGCGAACGAACGAGGCCTCGTGCTTCTTGCTCCATTTGTCGATTACCCGCTACTGGTACGAGTTTCGCCTGAGTTCAGAAGGGGGCCATTCTAACCGATCTCGAACTCCTTCAGGATTGGCCCACACGTGCCTAAGGTGCTGTCATGTCACACACTACGCTTGCTGGCGGCAAGCCCGACAGCTCCACGCGTGCCCAACAGGATGCGGTTGTATCTGCTCACAGGCAGCGGGGACATTCCAAACGAACCAACAGCGACCTCTCACGTTGGACCTGGCCGACTCCTCCGTGGAATACATGTCACCCCAGGATCTCTACTCTTCAGAGTCCGCCACAACCTCGAGACTGGCCAGTCCTGAGGCGGACAAGGAGTTCACCTATCCGTTTGGAGGTTTCAGAGAAAGCGGGTATAGTGTTTTCGGATGGAACGTGCTTGGATAGTTAGTTTGGCGTTCAAAGTGATGCAATCTTGTGTCTCTCGTGTGTGAAGTGGGACCGACTACTTCGTAAATGCAAGACGTGATATTCGACATAAGTTAAGCTGATGGACATTAAGAGAATAACGTAGGGTAAATCCCTAGCGGTGAGAGCAGCTCGTTAGCGGATTGAAAGGGAGGCAGGGATGGCTCCACAGAAATCGCACCAGAAAATAAGCGCTGCTGGCTCAAAGTTCGCCCAAAGCCGGGCCGCGGAAAATGAGAAGGCGTGCACTCTCATCTCCCAATAAGTAATACTTCGCCCGACCGTAGATGATGTGGATATGATGCGGGAGGTAGTAGTACATGCCGAACACGAAGAGGGTCATGATGAGGGTGAAAACAAAACCTACGTCGAGCCAGTTGTCAAAGCATGACCTCACACGCGGACGCATCGACACGAACTCACAGACGAAGATTTTCTCCCATGGCTCGAGCATCGTTAGAGCGAAGGTAGATTCTACCCACATTCGCTTTTCCCAAATCCATTGGTCAATCAGGCCGGTTGGTGGGCGATTCGAAAGGTCGAGCAATTGGAGAGGGTTCGTGCGCAATGGTTTGGTGGAAAGCTGACTGTCTGATGAGCGGTCTTTGGCAGAATAGCGAGTTGAATTCTTCTTGGTGGCCATTTTGAGCGTGTCGATGATGATAAAGTCGGGCGGACGAGCAGGATCTAGAAAACGAACAGATTGCGGACGAAACTGCGGCCAACGAGGAGGCCGAGGTGTGGGAACGGCTAATGTTGGATTTTCGACTGCCTCCGCATCGTCTCCAACGCGGACCTTTGACACGCGGATTTCGCTCCCGACTATTACCCAACATTCCTCAAGAGCGGCGGTGAACGGCATGGAGGACCTTATAGGCTACACTTTTGCTCTTGGAGCTATCTACGTCGCCTACAAGTGGCTCAGCGCACCTAGTACGCCCTTGCTTATTTGGGAGGGGCGTTCGTCGTGTCTCTAATACCGTCATGTGGCATTGCAGAGGCTCAACGTCCACCACCAGGCCCAAGTCTTGGCTTCACTCCAAAACGAGTAACACAGGATATGGTGCGCGCTGTTGTTGTTCTACGCGTCCGTTGGCGTCTAAATTCACGCCCGACATTACCTCAGGTCACCCAAGTCCAAACCATGTTCCCCGATCAGCCATAGTAAGAATATCCCGGCTATCCGATCCGGAATATGCTCCGTTGACTGATATGTTTATTTCAGCGACAATATTCACTTCGACCTCCTAAAATCGGGTTCGGTGGAACTGACCTGCAACAAAATCCTGGAACAGGGCTTCCTCCCTCCGGTCAGCTAGCCGTGAACGTCCTGAACTCGGAGCACCGTCCTTACAGTACTCTCTTTGGATACAGCCGCCGCAAGTATATTTCACATTATACCCCACCCAAGCCCCTCCCACTCCAGCCGCACCGGGACCTGCAAGTCTCCCTTCGACCCCGGCTTCGTCGTCCAAAACCGCTCCGAAATCAAGTCTAATAGACAGATATGGTCTCAATGAACGTGTAGGAACGGACTCGAGCCCCATTCCAACTCCGCCACCAGCTGGCTGGGAGACCACTGCCGAAAAGAGGGAGGCCAGCCTAAAGGAGCGTAAAGCTGCCATGGTGCTTGCGGCAAGAAAGTAAGTTGGCCAGCTGCACTACGTTCTCGAGTTACTCAATCCTCGTGTGCTGTTTCTCGTCACAGGCAATTATTGGAGAAGGAGAAGCAAGCCGCGACACCAGCGCAATCTTAACCCAGATGTTACCGGTCATTTTCTATTTCCATGTCCAGATCTAGCTCTGATAAGAATGCAAGATAATACCGTGCCCCTTTCTCTGCAACCGGCTGGGTTTCAACTTTACCCGCACCTCGCAAGCCGAACCGCAGTGACCGGCTCACCTTCCGCCCACCACCAGCTGGTTGGGCCAGACAGGCCATGCCGTTTGCGTCACGTCATTTTCTAAAAGCAATTCTCTCATGAACTGAAAATGGAACAATTATTCGATGCAGCATTCCTTACCCGAAGTTATTCTCGTGGTAAGCTTCGCTACGTCTACTTTGCGCATGATTCGTCTTTGGAAGTTGCAACCCGCAGGGGAGGTCCAACCATACCATCGGCCCCGTCAGGTCACGCAAGTCTCTTGACATCCGTCGCTGCCCGTTTTGTGTCAGAATATCACATCCGGTCCCCACTGGGCGGGCATCGTCTCGACGAATGGAAGCCAGTCAGCGTTCGTGAGAGTGGTTCGAGAGGCTTGAGCGGTGATTGGCAGCCGTCGGAGTGATGTTTGGGGAGAGAGGGCCAGCCTATCCCGAATCAGGCTATATTCCAAGCCTCTATCTGGAAAAATCTTGGGCGGTGAACTCGGAGTTTTAAAGCAGTTGGCCGCCATCAACAAATGACCCAAAAATATGGATTTTTTGCTCGTCATCAGTTGTCATCGCTGGTTTGCCGAAGAGCTAAACCTTTTGCTTGGCGGGCATGGATTGAACTTGTGCCCAAAGCAAGCACCGGACATTGCACTTTCCCGGTGATGTTTGCGAAGGGCTCTTCGACCTTGGAGCACCCCCGGAAGCTGCATCCGATGACAGAACGCGGTGCCTGCACGAGTAAGCATCGCGGAAAACCATTTTTCGGGACTCGAGGCTCGTCGGATATGCCGGGACGATCAGTCTGGACGATGGAACTCCTCCTCGGCCATCCGAAGGGTGCCTGCCGCGTTGAACGGGATACCCGATACGATCGACTGCTTCTGATTACCTTCGTTTCTGTGACTTGAGGCTCGAAGCCACGCAGATTCAGGTTGGATCGGATGCAGCCGTCGGATCGAGGGAGCTCGTGATTAGAACCCTAAGCCGCAGATGATTCGTCATCTTTTCTGGCTATGCTGTGCACACCAGTGAACATTTTTATCCTCCTCGTGCGCCGCCAGGTCTCTCAAGGCGAGATCAGCTGCTCGTTAGTGCCCCCGAGTGATGTGTCAACAATTCTTAAACACAAAATCAATTCCACCTCACACGAGCCTTGTGGGCTCAGGCATGGCAGACGGAGAATGGACTCTTTGAACTCAGCTAGTCGCTTCATACGAGCCTGAACTGACGCATTTCTGAATTGGGATTCGAAGTCTTCGTTGTGTGGTTAAACGCCGACTTTCGCTCACCGAAGTCGAAGCCAAGGCCTATCTGACACCGTATCTGCTTCAAGATGTCTTCCTAGGCTCTGCGAATCAAGTATCTGCCTCGTGTTTTTCATTTTTGCGGAACCCTTCTTCTAAGCTTTTTGGGACTCTCGACCCATTTCGGGTTAGTACTGCAGTCCCAGTTCCCCGTCCTTCGGTGACGACATGGAACCCGTTAGCTCGAAACACTTTTTTTCGACATATGGGGAAAGAATTCGCTGATTCCTGGGCCTTTAGCACCGTCTCGTAAGGTACCGAATTCGCTCCATGTTCTAGTGACGAAATCGAAGTTTGCGACGCAAGGTGAAAACGTGCATGCGGGGATCGCTGGTCCCAAATCCGGCTAAGTGAAGGAATCTCAAGCCATTATTAGTCCACATGGTACAAGTGTTCTCACCTTTATAAACGGATCGCGCTAGACGTTTCATTCCTGTCCTCATCTTCTCATCTCCTCGCCCTTTCGCCCTTACCACATCCACCTGGTTAGTCCGAGGTCTCCCACCTCCTTGACCTCCGGTCGCTGCACGATCCTTCTGAACTCGTTTCAATGGAGGCGCTGTACGCTCAGGCTTCGGGATCCATGACACGTGGACCGTCGCGCTGAGCTCGTCTGGTGCTGAGTTGAACACGGGTTCTGGCCTTCGTCAAGCTCCGACCAGGTGGATGCAGGTGTGTCTGACTCTCGCTCGCCTGGATTCTAGCTCTGGAAGGGCTGTGCTGCTGGCTTTTCTCTGTTTGTGCTCAGTGCGATGATCTTTTCGAAACTTTCTCGCTGCAAGTCCTTGGGTTGTAGCCAGTGAGATGTAACAGAACGGCTAGACGTGCCCAAACTCCTTTCTGGGAGGGATTCTGTATAATCTAGTCCCGTAGGCCGATACGTGAGCTAAGATAAAGCTATTCGGCGAACGTTCGGCTCCCGGCTGCTCAAGCGGGATGCCCGCATCCCATGTGCGTATTGTGAGAAGCGCCTCTGATTCAACTGCAAGAGTTTCTAGCGTTTCTATATGTAAATCACATCTTAGACTATCATTGATCAAGGTTTTCTACGTCTTTGCCCATGTACCCGAAAGTGTTGCGCCAAGTCGTGGCTACGTAGTATTGAACAGATTCGAAAGTATTTTTCATTACTATTATGTACATACTACACCTCTTTAACCATGACGCATTATATTTAAGAGAACGACAGATTAGAAATGATAGAACTTCATCACGGCTTCCGAAACACCCTGTCTTGGTGCCCTTCTTCCAGTCCAAAGCTCGAATTGGCGACAACCCTGCTCGAGCAGCACTTCGACTCCTGGCACGCGCGACCAAGACTCGGATGCAGAAGTCTTGGCGAGATTGAGTAGCGGGGTGTCTGCGGGCTTGTAAGCCATGTCGATGACGACCCCGGACGGTGCCCGAGTGAACAACGTTGGTGGAAGGTAAACTCCCGCGTCTCCCTTCTGCAACGACGTTCCTTGCGCAGGAACGGTACCGACGATCACGGACGGAGCTTCGATTTCCGGAGGGAAGCAGTCGAGTGAATCGACGACGCGAAGTCCGTAGGCTTCGGGGAACGAGAGCGCAAGTTTCCTCGCGGATTCGAGAGTTCGGTTGAAGATGAAGATGGTCGACAAGCCTAAGTTGTGAAGGGCATAGATAGCGGCTCGAGATGTCCCGCCGGCTCCAATAACTAGTCCCGTAGTCTTGTTGGTGATGGTGTGTGTGAGGCGTTGGGCTGCCAAGGCGCGAATAGCTTGCCAATCGGTGTTGTCTCCGTACAGGCTCACTGTACCGTCCAATTTGGTGCGAGGAATAACGGTATTGACGGCTCCGATCACGCTGGCATCGTCACTGACACCTCCGTCCAGCAGTTGAATGATGTCGAGCTTGCAAGGGATAGTGACCGCTGCGCCGCCGAAGTCGGGAGAGGAGAGGACCGCCTTGACGCCATCGCTGTTGACCTGGGCAGTTTCTAGGATACTGAACTTGTGGGGCAGCCCGAGGGTTTGGAATGCCGTATTGTGAAGAGTCGGGGAAGGCGAATGTTGAATGGGAGAGCCGAAGAGGTAGAATTGCTTCGCAGGGAGTTGACCGACGAGGTGGAGGGCAGCCTGAATCTGAGCGAACGACAACTGGCCCGGTGCAGCCTTGGTAGGCAACAACGGATGTGAAACAGGGCTGAAAGTCGAGTTGAGTATGCGAGAAAGTTGTCCCTCCGCTCCCATGTTGATAGCGATGATCGGCTTCGAGGTCGGTGACGCCGAAACGGACTCGACGAACGAGAACAGGTCAAAGTTATCCGTCACCTCGTTCGCTTTCCCCACCAACTTGACGATATCACCCAAAAGAGACGCGGTCGCATGTTTCTCCATCGCAGTCACACCTGTCCACTTGAACCCGCCGGACCAGTCGTGCCACGAAGCAACGATCTTGGAGAAGCCTTTGACCTTCGACAAGGCCTCGATACGCTTCTCGGACCACGTGATCTCGACATCGACGTACTCGACTCCGGAGCGCAGCGCGAACTGCATCAATGCAAAGGCCTCGGGTTCGGCGGTATCAGGGAAAGCGCCGCCTTGGGACTTGGTGCGGACGGTGAAGACGATGGGCAAGTTGGTGCTTTGGCGGAGTGCGGCGAGTTGAGTGGCAACGTACGAGAGCGGCGGGATGTTTCCATCCGGATTGACAGCGCCCGAGGGGGAGAGAAGGTCAACTCTGAGCTCAATAGCGTCGACTCCCGTGGTGAGGTCGTCTATGATGCTCAAGGCGGGAGTGATATCGGGGTACGTGAGAGAAAGGAAGTAGGACCGCTTTCCCTTGGCCAGGTTCGGCGCGAGGTTCGGTTGAAGCCCCGAGATGTGCTTGAAGTAACGAACAATCTCGGCCTTCAAGGCGTTGGAAGCGACCTTCTTCTCCTCCTCTGTCGCACCGGTCTTGAAGTAGCTATAGAATTGGTGCGTGGCGGTCTCGGCGAACCACGGTTCCCTACGATGGAAGACCTCCTCGATGGTGGCGTCTCCGTACGGCGGGCGGGTCTTCTCGTCTGTGAGGTATTTGACGATGGCCTCGAGGTCCCTTTCCACGTGGACGACGGGACCGCGGTAGTTCTTCAACGCCTCGCGCGCAGCGGGAGTCTCGACGATACCTCCTCCGAGGCTCAACACAGCTCCGCAGGGCCTGGTCCTCAAGAGTTCGAAGAGCACTTCCAACTCGGCGTTGCGGAACGCGGGCCAGCCTTCCTTCTTGACGTAGTCGGACAACCCGCTACCGAGCTTCTCGGAAAGGTAGTCGTCCGCGTCGATGTACTCCAGGCCGAGGACGGTCGCTGCGAGCTTGCCGATGTAGCTCTTACCGGCGCCGCGCATGCCGATGAGGACGATCGAGGCGTGCGGCGGGAACGAATAGCGGTCGACTTGCCCCGAACTCGCCTTGTCGAGCTCAACGCCTTCGACGGACAGGCCGATCTAATCATATAATACGCCAAATCCGACCGCCAAAGGTCAGTCTATTGCTGATCTCGAATGACTATCTGGATTGGCGTACCTTGTTCTCCAAGTCGTCCCACCAGTTCGGCCAGGTCTTGCCGACGCAGGCCTTCTCCTCCAAGATGGTGCCCTTCACGACGGTACCCAACACGGAGAACGCCATGGCCACGCGATGGTCGTCGTAGCAGTGAATGCTCGCGTTCTCGTTGAGCTCGTCGACAGGCTTTCCGTAGATCTCCAACCCGTCGTCCAACTCCTTGGTCTCGACGCCGAATTTAGCTGGCCCGAAAGAGGGTCGATTAGCCTACAACTGGAAGAGAAAATTATATGAGCCCCTACTCACCCAGCTCGTCAATCATGGCTCTGATCCTATTGCACTCCTTGACCCTCTGATTCGCGATACCCAAGATCCTCGTCGTCCTCTCGCTAATTCCATCGACCCTCCTCTCCTCCAAACTCGGTTTCGTCGCAATAGCCGCCAACACGCTAGCGGTCAAGAACGCGTCCGTCATGGGCTCCATATCGACGTACCCACACGCCCTGAGCTGACCCCTGGGCGGACCCGTGACGGTGGTCGAATCCTCCGTCTGGACGACCGTGCACCCCATGGGCTCCAACACGCCCTTGGCGAACCCAGCGTCCCCTTGCAACGAGCTCGAGCCGATGTTCTCGATCGTGCACGTCGTCCCCGTGATCGCCGCGATCGCGAGCGGGTACGTCGCGGAGCTCGCGTCGGACTCGATGTTGTACACCGGCGGGTTGACGTACGTCGCGCGTGGGATCTCGTAGACGTCCAAGAGCTCGCCCGTAGCGTTACGGCGACGAGTGACGTGCACGCCGAACGTGGCCATCATGGCGATCGTCATGTCGATGTAAGGCTGGGAGATGACTTGCCCGCCCGTGAGCTCGAGGACGGTACCCTCGCTGCTGGACGCGTAGGGCGCGCACAGCAATATCGACGAGACGTACTGGCTCGAGACGCTCGCTGCGAGCTGGATGTGCCCGCCCTTGAAGCCTTCGTCGATCGCGAGGGGCAAGCACCCGGGGGTTTCGAGGTACGCGATGCGCGAGCCGTTTGTTTGGAGGGCTTCGACGAGCGGGCCGCACGGGCGCTGTTTCATCCGCGCGTTGCCAGTGATGATCGTGGTTTGCGTGGATGCGTCTGCGGAGGGGCGGGCGAGGGTGCATACGGTGGTGAGGAAGCGAGCGGCGGTTCCGGCGTTGCCGAGGTAGATTTCTTTGCCCTTTGGTGGGGTGGTGAGCGAGCCTTGTCCGCCGTGCACGACGAGGGTTTCGCCTCCGTCTTCCCATTCGAAGCTGGCGCCCTACAAAACCCGACCGAAACGTTCTCGTTAGGGGAAGAGCTGGAAAAAGAGCCAGAGGCGGATGGTATCGCACCTTCAAGTCCATCAGGGCAGCCATCATGACCTGCGTGTCGTCGGAATGCAAGAGGTTCCTCAACCGACACGTCCCGTTGCCCAACGCCGCCAAGACCAGAGCCCTGTTCGAAATGCTCTTGGACCCGGGCGTGGCCATCCTCACGGGGTCGTTCTTGGGCACACCCGGTACGACTTTCACCGCTTCCGCCAACACGGTCTCGATGACGCGATCGTCCACGACGCTGGCTTTCTCCTCGTACGTCTTCCCGATCCTCGAGAGCAACACGACCTTTTTCTTGTTCCCCGAGTTCTTCTTGTCGATCTTCATGACCTCCATGAGCTTCGGGATCGTCAGCCCCCTCGCGGCGGGGAGCTTCGCGATCCTCGGGTCCGACACGGTCGTGGGCAGACCGTACGCTTTGATGCACCGCGTCAACCGACCGACGGCGACTTGACCCAACACGCCGAGCTTGCGCGCGATCTCGGCTTCGAGGACCATCCCGACGCTGACGCACTCCCCATGAAGGATTGCGGGGGTGAGCACGGCTTCGATCGCGTGGCCCACGGTGTGCCCGAAGTTGACGAGGTTGCGTAACCCGGTCTCGCGTTCGTCCTTGGTGACGATGTACGCTTTGACGGAGATGGAGCCCTTGATGATTGAGAGGAGGAGCTGTTGCTCCTTGGTCCGCGTTTGGAGGGTCTGGCCTTGTAAGGTGGACCGCGTCGAGCCGCCTTGGACCGCCGAGGTGATCTCGACCGAGCGGGACTCGAGGTGCGTGAACTCGTCTTCGTTCCAGATCGCCGCGGTCTGAGAGAAAAAGGTCGACGTAAGGTCAGGTTCAGGGGCTAAAAAGCCAGGGAAAGAGCACGCACTTTGATGACTTCGGCCATGCCGTTGGCGAACTCCCTGGGAGGTAACGTCTCCAAGAACGACGCGTCGATGAAGACGTATTCGGGTTGCCAGAACGAGCCGATGAGGTTCTTCCCGTGCGGGGTGTCGATGGCGGTCTTTCCGCCGACCGCAGAGTCGACCATGGCGAGCAAGGTGGTCGGGATCTGGACGAACCGAACGCCTCGCATGCTAATAAGCCGAACACGTAAGCTCTCCTATTTCAAAATCAAGAGAGTGCGAGGCTGGCTTACAACGTAGCAGCGACGAAGCCGACGAGGTCGCCGATGACGCCCCCGCCGAGGGCCAAGATGACGGTATCGCGGGTGCACGAGCTCTGGAGCAAGAAGTCCTCGA
>WSUD01000656.1:2088-12578 GCA_019633495.1 Tulasnella sp. 427 | reverse complement strand
TGCCTCATCATCAAAGGTATCAGCTCGAGGCGTCTCTAGTAAAGCCTTCCCCTTCGCTTGCAATTCCACAGCAGCAAAAACAGCATGCTGGACGTCCCGAAGATGAACAACTCGCCGCTGATGAACCTCCACAACCGCCTTCGCCAACTCTTTAAACGTTGCCACCACGTCTCGCGCGTCTTTTCCCTCGCCAGCTCCCGCCCCACCACCAGGTTCTCCCTCGCTCGCTTTCTTCGACGTAACCCAAGCGTCAAACTCCCGTTCCGACCGAACTTCAAACTCTTCGAGCACCCGAAGAAGCTCAGGTTTATTCGCCAGCACTCCCGAACTCTTGATCCCTTCCATCACCCTCTTCAGAGACTGCACCTCCTTCCGATCCCGCTCCCGGATGCCAGGCGTCAGACCGAGCTTCACCTTGCCGAATTCGTAAGCGTCGAAACCGTCGTTGGCTTGCTCAAGCGGACCGACCAAGCCGCGTATGCTTTGAGTGAGGTACTGCAAGCGAGCGATTTCCATTGGCGTTGAACCGACTCCGTTCTCCATGTAAAGCATCTCGGGAGGACCAGAAGCGATTAACAGAGCGACGATCTTGGTGTGACCGCTCAGAATTGCCGAATGAAGCGGAGTGGCACCGGTGCTGTCGCGAAGGAGAAGGGAAGGTACGGCGACATTTTTGACGATGTTGAGAATCAGTTCCACGAGCTTGTGGTCGCCCTTCTTTATTGCGATCGCAAGAGGCTGCATAAAGAAAGAGGTCGTGTCAGTGAAGGGTGTCGATTGTCAAGAGACGACAGGCATATTACCGTATTACGTTGCGTCTTCGATTGTTGAGACACGAGCGTTTTGAGCGTGTCAGTCGGGAGCTTTTGAAGAACGTGCTCGATGTCGACCAGCGAGCAGCCGTCCATCCTCCGGAAGAATAGTACATGGAGCAGATTCCATCTAACAACAGGTTAGAGAAAGTCAGACATGCGATGTTGAGAAAAGAACGTGGTAGAGACGTACCCTCGTTCATCACAAGCCAGCGGATCAGCCCCATTCGCCAACAGCCAATCTATAGCGTCCACAGGCACCTTCCAGGCAGCACAGAGGAACAACAATGGCGTCGTCCGATTCGGCTTCACATGCCTTCGAATCCCATCAACCGTCAACCTCGAATCCAGCTCCATCAGCTTCTTCAGCGTCTCAACCGCACGCTCGGGCGTCTGCATCGACCACACCGCAGCGAGGACGGGCGTCTCTCCTAACCGACCGACATCGAATCCGATCATCTTCCTGAAATCCGAAACCGATGCGTCTCGCAGCGCCGAGGATATCTGCTTAGCGAGCTTCGTCTTGTTACGCTCGGCGTAGTGCTTGTATGCTTCCATCGCGCGGGGATTGTGGAGGTACTCGAGGATGGACGTCGCTTGCTTCGAGGCGGCGTGCCAAACGAGGGACACTTGGGAGCCGATGGTCTCTTCGTATGAGGGGTTAGGATCTTCTCGACGCGCGAGATCCCTTCGCTTCTTCCCGTGGATGTTGAGACCGAGGTAAATCCCTGTGTCATCTTCATCGCCTTGAGCGGACGGTCGTCCATCGAGGCCTTCGTGTTCTGATAGTTCGGGTACACAAAGCCCATCGCCGGTACTACGAATGTACGCCTGAGACGACATGTCAGCGGAAGAGGTTAGAAAAATTCAAAAGAGACGAGCGTCACTGACGTCCAACATGTCAGGAGAGTCCATGAATAATATCGTTCTCCGAACCACGTTCGGGATCTGCATGGGTTCCGGCAAGTCCACCATCATCTAATGCCACCTGGTATCAGCATTTCGGTTCCGAGCGGGGGACGTTCGGTGCACAACGTACGTCGGCGATTTGGACAAAGGCTTCGACGTCACCTTCTTCGGCAGCAAGCTCGATGGGACTCTGTTCGCCAAAGTATTGCTTCAGCCCCGCCCTGGGTCCGACGGCGGACTTGGATCGATAGGAGAGCAGGGCGGCGGGCTTGATGTTCACGCTGACGGTGTGGAACCTCTCCGCCAGATCAGCGAATCCTAACGGCTGTTTTGTCGTCTCATCGCTGGCACACGAGTCGTTATCATCCTCGTCGTCGGCAGTCGCAGCTATGTGAGCGATAAGAAAACCTTAGAGGGAACACACAACGGCTTTTGCAATGCACGAACTGAAGTGAGCCGCATCGCGTTGCTGGTTATCTTTGTCTTTTGTCAACTGTTCCTGAGCGATGCGGAGGATGAGGCGAGCTGTGTCCCATTTACGGGCACGAAGAGCGGCAAATAAAGGCGAGTAACCTGTGGTCAACGCGTTCTAGTCAGTCCAGTCACAGGTAGTGACGGGGGTGGTCGCGCTTACCTGGAGTGAGACTCTGCGTATGATCCACAAACTTGACTATCGCCGTGACTTGCAGAAGGTCTCTATTTACCGAAAGCGGGTTTGAGGACGGCAAGCAAAGCGCCCGGATCTTGTCGTTGTCTCCACTCCAACACGCTTCGTAAAGCTTGTCGTACAGGGGGATCAGATGAGTCCCAGGATATACTTCCTCGTAACGACCGGCGGTGAAGAGGGAGTATCTCTTGAACGGCTTTCCTCTAAGGCCTATCAGGCGCCGCGGTTCTCCCAGCCTAGACGCTCCGTTAGGGCTGCCGGCATCAACCAGTGAGTTATCGACATCGTCAGGGTCGTAATCTCGTTCCCCGTATTCTGCCTTCCAACTGGAGGGTAGGTCGTCGTAAAGGTGGTCCCAGGTTAAGGCACCGGCCTCCTCCAATTGCATAAAGGCTTCGCGGAAATAAGGTATCAACCACGCGCTTTCGACTTTCTCCTCCTCCCGCTTTTTGTCACTTGTAGCCTTATTACGGAGATAACCGGCTTTGACATACGCATCGCGATACTCCTTGTATCGCTTCTCCAACGCGATGACGTGCGTATCCCATCCGTGTAGTCCTGCCAACTTCCTTTCCGAAAGGTCTAGAGCGCTTCTCCAAGCCGATCTTGGGTCGATGTTGGACGATTCGAAGGACTGGATCGGCTGCATCCTTGAACGGCGCTTCAGTGACCGCATCGAACTGCCAAAGAATTCCACCATCGAGCGTCGGAGCCGAGCGACATGCTGGTAGTGGAACACACCCCTAGGAACGGAGGTCTTCACGCTCTCCGGCTCGAGCTCCAAAACCAGGCGGTAAAGGTCGTTGTAGTCTGCGAGGGAGGCTTCCAGAGGCTGGAGTGTGCCTTTCAACCAGCTTTCCTTTCCTGCTCGGGGATAACGACCGCTTCCTTGGTCAGGACTAGGAAAGCAAATAGGTTTCAGCGAAAACACTTTAAATTTACGTGTTGCGCTCGAACCCTACTTTGCTGCAACTGATCTGTCGAACGTTTCCAGGTCGACGAACGGCCGTGTTCCAGCATACGCCAACAGCAACGCGGCCATGCCCCGCTGACCACTGGCAAAAGCAGTGGTGATTGGATGGATAGCGGAATGGGATGACTTTCCGTACAAGAATCGACTGGCTGCCTTTGCGGAAGGATCGATTTTGAGGATTATTTCGATGATTTGGGGCTTGTTGAAGGAAACGAGGCGATGGAAAATTGTGACGGCGTCGGCATCCGCTGCTGAGCATGAAGCACCTCCGTTCGTGATGAGGCATTCGGCGATCTGGGCTCCGACAGACTCATCGGATGTGAGAGCAGTAAGAACGAGTGGATAGAACGTCGAAGGGCTTCCGTGGCTGCTGCTAAGGTTTCGTGGAGTCGTGCAATCTGCTCCGGCAGCGACAAGCAGTCGGACGGAGCCCAAACAGCCACGAATGATTGCGTACTGCAGATAGAAGGGATTTTCAGCTTAATGAGACCGCACGAAACAAATTTCAGACCCCTACCCCCAGAGCAGTAAGGGACTGATCCCAATCCGGGGCGTCGATGACAAAAATGTCGGGCCCGCGTTCTGCTGCGTCCAGTGCATCCTCTTCACGCTTGACAGGATCATCTTTTGGCGGGACCTTTTTCTTTGCGTCCTCATAGTCCTCGGAGTCTTCGTCCTCCTCTCCATCAGAAGACCAATCGTCTTCAGAAGAGTCCTGAACCTAGTGACACAACGTCGTTGAATTGGGTACTTCATTTTAGATAGGGAACTAACCTCATCATCCTGCTTCATCACCAGCAAATCTTTCTCCTTGCTTTCATCGGTCATAGCCGGATTCTCTGCTTTATTCTTTTCATTCCTCTCCAAAAGCGCCTTCACGACTTTTGGTAAACCCTTCTGCGCAGCCAAATGCAACGCGCTCCGTCCATCAACCATCCGCGACGATATCCTTGCCCCCAGCTCAATCAGGTCCAAGCAGATATCTTCCGCCGAGCATAATAATGCGAGCTGTAGGGGGGTCCGACCGAGGTGATCTCGCGCACCAACTGCATCGGCGTTACGTTTGAGGAGGTCGGTGCACGCCTGGCGGTTGTGAGAGGTGATATACGAGAAAAGCTTGTCGACCGGTTTGAGGTACGCTTGTTCAGACCATTCGCCGGCGTCGATGGGCCGGAAAGAGCCAGTGATGGCTAGGAAAGACGGGGATTATGAGTAAGGTTACAAGTGAGATGGCGTGGACTTACTCTGACGGCCTGGATCCTCATGGATGAACGAAACACGTCCTGTCAAAAATTGTTCTTTCTCCTTCTGGAATAGCTCTTTCTCCACTTCTGTTTCAGGAGTTGGACAACACTAGTCCAGCGCACGTTAGCCACGGGCTTTCATGGGAGACTGAACTGGAATACCTCGCAGCAATCTTCCAGCGCTTCTTCCATACTTCCAAAGAAAGCAGGGTGTCGGTGTAGTCTCTGCCCTTTATTCTTTGGGTTGAATGTGCTGTATACAGTTCCCAATTGTCAACATCCTTCCATACGCATTTCAAACCCGCGGAGCGTTTTCTGACCTGTTCATCCCTAAATCCGTTTGATACACCAACTTGCATATCTTCTTGGCATTGATTCCAGGGCCGTAGGGAATATGAAACATCACATCGTAGTCGCTAACCGCAAATCCACCAAATTCGGGAGCGGACTTCAAGTCGCCTGTGAGGCTCTTGTCCTTCCGCTTCTGCCTTCTCGAGACTTTGGGCCTTCCGCGAATTTCGCGACGTTGATCGATGTACCCATCTCGGGCTTCTTGAGTAGAAAGCTTCTCGAAGACTAAGAGTCGAGCAAGGCCTGTGACACGAGTGATTGCTCGTTCGAAGATCTGTAGGATAGCGGGTTGGTTGAGTTCAGCGGACAACCGAACGATGTGGGGCGAAGACTAACCGTGGGATCGATGTCATCCCGTCGGAGGTCAGGAACGTGGATTTCGAATCCTCGGGCAGCGTATTTGGCGAGTCTCACTTCGTAGGAAGGAGAGCGCCTGTCCATTGCGACTTGGTTGGACTGCGTCATGAGCGCCATGATAGCACGCGGAGCAGCCAAGACATGAGTCCCGTCGTACGCGACACAGGCCGAATCGACGTCGAACCCAGCAAGGATTTCAGCTGGAGATTGGTAGAGACGGAGAATAATTTGGATAGTGCGGTATGGGAATTGACCTGCGAGGTTGACGTGATGAGCGGGCGCGACTAACATTATTTGCCTAACTCACAGTGAATCGAAACTGCGTGCTTTGTACGAACGGCGCAGACTTCCCATGGAACGGAGTCCTGGACAGCATTGTATATTTCGATGCATTTATCTTCGGCCTAAGGACTCCCTTAGTTGATAAGTAGAAACGTTGCTGAAAGCACGAACCTCCTTTGGCGTAAGACCGTACAAAAACAGGTCGACATCCGATGCAGGATATGCCTCAGAGTGATAGTACTTGCGCACAGCTCGCTTCGACTCCTCCTTCCGGACATGTTCCGGCAACGGTGCCAAACAAGCGAGCACGCCTCCTCCTGCAGCGACCACGTTCCTCCAATCCGTCATTTGACTAAGAACTCCTTCGGAAAAGATTGACCAGCGAGCCTCGAACTCGGTCAATGAGGGTGCCATCGAAGGCTCCCCGTGCTTTCTTCGCGCCACGTCTGCGAGAGGCATAACATACTGTCGCTGCAAAACCTCGTCGTCTTTGACAGCTCTAGCATGGATCTTGCGGGTGTGGTCAGTGTTTTGACCGAATACATCGACGAGCCCGACGTGCGGATCCTTGAGTCTGACATTTTTGCGGTCGGTGGCAAATAGGTGACGGAGATCTGCCTCGTCTTGGAGGGATGGGATAATGGCGGAACGGAGGTCGGCACCGTGGGTATCGGTGATCTCAGAGAGATGGCGGAGGAATGCTACAGCCTCAGGGGTCTGAGCCATTCGCTGAAGATCCCCAAAATGTAGTCTGTCAGATTGAGAGTTTGACAATGCTCTCGAAGTGCCGCAGAAGACCTTTTATACACAAATGGGTCGTATTTTACGCGTAAAAAACGGAATCTACCCTGGCGACCTGGGAATACGATGAGCCATGGTGAGCCAATTGGAATAGCCAAATATGACTCAGACCGCCGGAACAGAGTGCCTAATGGTGGCACGGAGAGGAAAAGACCGTGTGCCAAGGAAAAGAAGATCCTTGGCAGTTGTCGCCGTTCTTCTTAGTAGAGGTTGTTCGGCAATGCCGTAGTCTTAGATAATATTACGTTACAACTTTTCGGATGCATTCAAGCCAACAAGCAGCGTCGATAACTTTGATCTTGGCCGAGATGTTTACAAGTGGAATGTAGCCCAATAAAGTGCATCGTTCGGACAGAGATTCCACGCCGCAAATCCACAGATGGTTAATGTTGGAAATTCAGAGAAATTCGACGATGGAAGTACTGTTACAAGTGGAACGCAAAGTGTAAAAGAACTACAAGACGAAAGGGCGAGAGGTGAAAGAAGATCGGAGGGGAGAACGAGATCAGATCAACGAGAAAAATAAAAGCAGATAATTGCACATATCACAGCAAAGACCAGACACCCAGAAATACGAACAACGTCATAAAGAAGAACATGTCAACCCCATGATCAAGGAGAAAGGAAAAAAGAAGGGGGAAAGAACACAACATAAAGATACTCTTTTTTGGTGTATATTCGCGCATCTACCATTACGAGTTCGCACCCGTACCCCGTCTCGTCTTGTTATTCCTGCCTTGAGGTAACGGTGGCGCCTTTGCCTGCACAGGACTTTTCCGACCTTTACCCCGCGTGTTCATCCCCTCCGAGGGCGAATCTCCAGCAGCTCCATCAGCAGGACCCGGCGCAAACCCCGGATTGTTCCCGCTCGGCACGGGACCAGTCCTTTGTCTTCGTTGCGGTGGGCCGCCTTGTCCATCTCCAGCACCGAGTCCACTTCCATCATGTCCATCGTTCACAGTCGCCTTACGTTTTTGCCCGTTTCCCGGTGGTGGTCCATTGAACGACATGGACGGCGTAGAGGACCCAGGCGGTCCACCGGACGACGTTGGTCGCATGCCGGGACTTTGGTGACTCATTGGATTCTGGACGTGAGCGAGATGAGGGGTCAGGCCAGGTCCGCCGGGGGTATGAGCGTCGACTTGCGGAGTAGTTGGTGGAGGGGGCATCATCCCCGGTCCCGGTGGAGGTCCACCCATATGAGGCATCGCATGGGGTCCTCCCGGTCCATGCATGGCTAGCATTCCGGGACTAGCTGTCATCGGTCCTTGAGTAAAATGCGGGATTCCGTTGGGCATCATATTCCTGCCGACAAGTTGGCCATTGTTGAAATGGACAAGGTCGACAGGTTCGGTTTTCGGCATGAAGTTTCCTGGATATAACCCTTCCGGGTTCTTTGCCCGAACTTGATTGGCATAATGAACCAGAGATTCTGTATGCGTGACCGGGTTAGTCCGAATATCCCTTTCCAAACGGTGATTGGGACTCACGCATGGGACCTAAGCTACGATCGAACGACAAGGTGAAGAGATCGTTCAATTGCGTAACACTCTCTGCTAACTTGATACCACCCGTCAGCCACCCTAGATCCACAAACACACCCTGTCGGTACATACCTCGAGCAGCCTCATCGTGCTTTCGGGGATTCCAAAAGCGTTGACGGGCTCAGCAGGCAAGAAAGCCCTCTCAATCATCCAACCTCGTTCTCCACCCATAGCGGTCCCAACACTGGACGCCGTCCGGCTCGCACCAACCAACGTCGGCGACGCACTCGCTCCGCTTCCGATACTCTCGCTGTTCGCCGCATTGAGAGGCGTGTCCCCACCAATCAACCCGTTCATCATGCCCATCGGACTGTCCGCACCCTCCCATCCAGGTCCACCGGGGTGGTTTAAAGGCATGCGCGGGCCTTTTATAACGTTCGGGTCGATGGTCTTGGTAACCTTCTTAGACGTGAACTCGATGTAATTGAACTTGAGCGAGTGTCCAGGACCGGGCGGGCCCTGTCCGGGTTGAGGCTGCGATGGAGGAACGTCGGTACCTTGACCGGTGGGGTTGGGCACGAGGAGGATGTGAGCACGAAGCGGGCCGTTCAGGACCACGACGTAACCCGAGTCGTATGTGTACGTGAACGAAGCGTTGGTGCATTCAACGAAGCCTTCGCCCGTCGCCGGGCAGTGTTCGCGAACCGCGTTCAGGGTAAGGTGAACGGAAATAGCGCCAGAGACGAACGAACTGAAGAAGAAACGAGGCAGCGTCGGGGTGAAAATTTCTACGATAAGCAGATCGCCCGTCAGTTGACCTGAATACAGGGTATCTCACAGCAAACGGCTTACCAAAAGGTCTAACTTCCACATCATCCTTCGTCAACGTCATCCGCATGCATCCCTTTTTCGGAACGAAGAAATCATCTATGAGAGCATTCCAGTAATCGCACGGTTGCTGTCACAGGGAAAACCCCAAGACCGTTAACATCTATATCCTCATCGCACAAGGACAAACAAAACAAAAAACAACTTACACCTTGCCCGTTCGCCATGGCATTGCTAAACTCCAACATCCGAATGACACCTTGACCAGATCCAATGTGGCTCGGTGGAGCCATCCTAGTTCAAAACCTATCAGCACCGATCCCGAACTAAAACCAAAACACTCCCCAAAACACGACTCACTTGTATTGCGCAGTGGACATCAACATCCCCCGATTCGCACCGGGAGCACCAGGCGGGGGTACACCGACCCCGACTCCCATCGGCCCACCAGGCGTCGGCGCACCTTCGGGTCCACCAGGTGTCCCAGGTCCAGTACCAGGAAGACCCACGCTCTCCGCTCGCATCATCGAATGCGTTCGCTGAGGCTGAGGCGGCATCCTCGCGCCAGGCAGTATGGGTCCTGGGTGTCCAGGTGGATGAGGTCCCCCAGGGTTCTGCCCTTGTTGCTGCTGAGGTGTCTGCTGCTGAGGCGGTGCGCCGGGTTGTTGCGGCGGAGCGGAAGGTACACCTCCTGGAACCATCTGTCCACCTGGTCCAGGTCCCGGACGTTGCTGCTGAGGGACGCCAGGAGGTTGTGGGATTTGCTGCTGCTGACCAGGTTGACCGCGTCCGGCGAGTCCCATCCCAATCCCAATGGGAGGTTGCTGACCCTGCCCGCCGTGGTTATTCGCGGACAACACATTGTTTGGTCCAGTCGCCCCAGGCAATCCACCTCCAAGCGCACCCCCAACAGGGAACGGAATGTTGCCGCTTCCAGGTAACGGCTGGTTCCCCAACGCGGCGGGGTTCAAATTCCCCGCGCCCGTCGGATGAGCGTAAGCGTCCACTTTGGCAGCCTGCTGAGACGGAGTCGCGATGAGGTTCGCAGGATGTCCTTGAGCGGTTGCTGCGGCAGCGTTTGGGGGTTGGGGAGGTCCTCGGCCTGTCAAATTCGGTCCGATCCCCACCATATCTTGATTCCCGAACTGATTCTGCCCCAGCTGTGCTTGTCCCTGCTGCTGCTGCTGCTGCTGCTGCTGTTGATGCTGCTGCTGCTGCTGCTGCTGCATGATCCTCTGCTGTTGTTGCTGCTGTTGAAGCTGAAGGGGATTGGTCATCTGAGGAGTCGGTACCCTCACACCGGCGGGTCCAAACTGTGGTCCTTGTTGTTGAGGCTGCTGCCCGAGCGGTCCGCCCTGTTGGGGCCGAGTCGAAGGCGGACGAGCGTTACCCATCATGGGCGTGTGCTGGGTCCCCGTACTTTGCTGAGAAAGCATTTGCGGAGGCATGCCCATGGGGTGTGGTCCGCCACCAGGCGCTCCGGGGGCGTTATTCCCAGGTTGTCCAGGTTGGGCAGGTGACCCGCGAGCAGGGGAAGAACCTGGAGCACCGTTGAGCATCCCGGGTATGGGGCCGCCCATCCCTCCCATTCCAGCGACGATCCCAGCTTGAGTACGTCCCATCGAATTGGGGAACTGCTGCGCGGCCACACTCGGAGGTCGACCGGGGGATGAGTTATTCGGAGGTTGGAAGTTACCGATCACTGACGGTGGACGAGCGCCAGGAATCTGCTGAGGCTGCTGCATGTTGGCGCCTTGCGGACCTTGCTGCTGCTGCTGCTGC
>WSUD01000655.1:0-12586 GCA_019633495.1 Tulasnella sp. 427 | reverse complement strand
CAGACTGAACTTCCACCTACACTTCAAGAAGGGTTTGCGGTGCTAATACTGACATTCTGAATCTTTGGATATGATGAATAGAGATCGCCCGCGGCGCAAAAGAGCTCGTTCGTATGCAGGGGAACATGACCTTCCTCGACCCCCCGGACATCAGCACAGACCAGGCGAAAGTTAGCAAGGCTATCGAAAGGAAGACGATGGCATTCTCCTTCGACAAGAGCTACTGGTCAGCAGGCTCGAGGGATGCCCCTGAGTACTGCAGTCAAAGAACGTTGTACGAAGATTTGGGAAAAGAGCTGTTGGATCATGGATTTGCCGGCTTCAACGCGTGTATTTTAGCTTGTATGTTGGGTGTTGCCCGCCCTCACCCATGCCTCGCTACGTGAGGTACTTGTTTTCTGACCATTCTCTCCGGAAAACTGCAGATGGTCAGACTGGTCAGTTGCCTATCACAATCTGGTTCCATTGGGGACTTCGACTGGGGAGTCTCACCACTCATCCTCCTTCGCGAAACAGGTTCGGGAAAGTCATATAGTATGATGGGATGTATGTATGTCACATCGCCTTTCGTAAAGACACTTCACCTAACGCTTGCTCTCGTAGATGGTCCCGACAAGGGTATCATACCCCAGACGTGCATGGAACTCTTCGATCGTGCAAACGACAAGATGGGAGCCGACTCAAACCTTAAATTCGTGGTCGAAGTCTCGTATATTGAAATTTATAACGAGAAAGTCCGCGACCTCTTGAACCCGAAGAACAAGGGAAATCTTAAAGTCCGAGAGCATCCAAGGTGCGTTGCTGTTGTAACCGTCATGACCACTAGGACCTACCTGAACCCTCCCCTTAGTCTCGGCCCCTACGTGGAGGATCTCTCTAAGCTCGTCGTCAGCAGCTACGATGATATGATGAACCTCATGGACGAAGGGAACAAAGCAAGAACTGTCGCGGCAACGAACATGAACGAAACGTACGGATCTCCTGGTACTTTGGCCGCCATCACACTTACACGCTACAATTTCAAGCTCTTCACGATCCCATGCGGTCTTTACCTTATTGCTAACCCAGAAACGACACGACGCGGACACCAATCTCGATACCGAGAAAGTGTCTCGCATCAGCTTGGTTGATCTTGCCGGCTCCGAAAGAGCGCGGTCGACAGGTGCCACAGGGCAACAGCTGAAGGAAGGTGCAAACATCAACAAGTCCCTCACCACACTGGGGAAGGTCATTTCTGCGCTGGCCATTCAAAGTCAGTCGGATGGGAAGACTACTAAGGGGAAGAAGGCTGCTGCAGGGGAGCATATTCCGTACCGTGATTCGGTGAGTGAAGCTCAGATTTCAAACAATGGCTCTGCTGTCTCCTGACGCTCTTCAACTCAGGTTTTAACCTGGCTCCTAAAAGACAGCATTGGCGGCAACTCTAAAACCGCCATGATTGCGGCCATTTCTCCCGCCGACTATGACGAGACGCTTAGCACATTGCGGTACGCAGACCAGGTTCGTCAGAAGACTAAGTAACCACCGCGATCTTCTGACTAGATGCACCCTTTCAGGCTAAGAAGATCAAGAACAAAGCCGTCGTCAACGAAGATCCGAATGCAAAACTCGTCCGAGAGCTTAAAGAAGAGCTGGAGATGCTGCGAGGTAATGTCCTCCGGCCATTACAATTGTGCGCTCTTCCTAAATTAGCAATGATCTAGCTCGGGTGGCGTCGTCCTCCGGCGAAGATACCTTTGACCCCAAGATTCCAGCGACCATGCAAAAGGTTACTTATCAGGCCAAAGATGGAACCGTAAAGACGGTGACAAAGGCAGAATTGCAAGAGCAGTTAGAGTCCAGCGAGAAGCTCATGCAAAGCCTTAACGAAACTTGGGAAGAGAAGCTGCAGAAAACTCAAGATGTTCAGAAGGAACGAGAGAAAGCTTTGGAAGAGCTGGGAATCACTGTAGAGAAGAATAACGTGGGTGTACACACCCCGAAGAGGATGCCGCATCTGGTCAACTTGGTACGTCTTTATTGCATGTTACGATCTTGGAAAACGCAACTGACAACTGTACTGCACCTATAGAACGAAGGTATAATCCGAGACCAGAATTTTGGGGAGAGAGATTGCTGACAAGCGGACTTCTCAGATCCCCTGATGAGCGAGTGTCTCATATACCAACTGAAAGAAGGCAGGACAATGGTTTGTCTGATTTAAACAATCGATGGGTGTTGCTTCACTAAGCATTGCGACAGGTCGGTCGAATGGACAGCGACAAACCGGCTGCGATTCGCCTCAGCGGAAACAACATTCTGGAGGAACATTGTTGGTTCGAGCATTCTGGAACCCGCGTTACTCTCACCGCAGCGCCCGACGCAATTACAGTACGTTGACCATTAACACGATTCCATCGTGTCTCACAAGTGTTTCTGCAGCTCCTCAACGGGAAGCAAATCCCGCCCAATCAGGTGCGACCCATTTGTGTTATATCCTGAGCCAGACTAACGTGATTCATTGACCGTTACCCAGCCTGCTCGATTACGGTCTGGCTTTCGTATCATTCTCGGTGCGTCCCATGCACTTTTGCAACAGACTCCTCCTTGTTGACCGTAGCTTGCTTAGGCCATAACCACGTTTTTCGATTCAACAACCCGGAAGAAGTCAGAAAGATTCGAGATCGTACGAAGTCCTCTCTTGCGACTTCGATCTCCGCTGCCGACCTAGCTGCGGATGCCGCGGAAACATCTACTCGACCAGGCTCTCCAGGGGACGGCGACGTAGAAGACGCGGACTGGGTCTATGCACAGCGAGAAGCGGCTCTTGCTCGACTTCACGGGCTCGATCCGGGACTGGAAAGCCTTCCAGATGACGATCTCGACAAACTGTTCGACCGTATCACCAAGCTCAAATCGCGACGCGGGAGGGATTCTATCGCTATTCGACGCCCCGACAGTTCCCTAGGCTTCCGACCGGAGAGCAGTCTCGGGATTGCGGAGAGCGCTATGAGTCTTACGGACGACGTATGGAGCGATGTTCCTGGCCATAGCCCTCTTCCGACCGACCAAACGGATGACACAAGTGTGGATGGCAACGGGCAGGGAAGCCCTGACCTGGACAATCTAGAGGCGGCCAAGCAAGAGTTCGAGAGCCGCCTGAACGCAATCGAGGAGTCTGAGCAGGAAGAGGAGCTACGTGCAGAAAAGGAGCATATGGAACAACAACTCAAGATGGTTCATACCCAGATGAAACGATTACTAGACATGCGGTCAAAAGGCGTCACGGACGAGCAGTTTGAGGTCATTGAACCAACTATCTACACCGCAAAGGAGCTTCGACTTATCCGGAAAGTCCTCGACAAATGGAGGGCACACCGCTCCTTCTCGATGGCGGAGACAATCTTGTCTGGTGCCGTGTTAGTCAAGGAAGCTAATATTGCGAGGTGAGATCTCTTACCTGGCTTGAGAGAACTTAACTAAAATTTCTCTGATTGCAGTAAGGTGTTGAAGAAGAACGTATCGTACAACTTCACAGTGGCTGCTGGAGGAACGCTGGCCTTTCCTGCTTCGGCTAAAGACACGATTGCCGGATTAGAAGATTTCGGTGATGTTGTCGACGCGACACCAACGCTGAACACCCGACCCTCAGTGGCAGTGAAGGTGCTCGACAAGCAACATACAGCCATATACATGTGGTCCTTGGACCGCTTGAATCAGCAACTTCAACGCATGCGGAACCTCAGTGCGTTCATTGACCGACCATCTTACTCCCAACACTTCTCCGGCTCAGAACCATTCTACGACTCCCCCCCTCCCGCCTTCTCCTTCATCGGAAACGCTCTCGTATCTCTGGCTCCCCTTGCCCGTCGACTGTCCTCCACCGCGATTGTCCCTATCTTCTGCAGATACACTGCGGAAGCAATTGGGTCATGTCGAGTCGATATCAAGGTGGTCAATCCGGCACTCCCGGTCAGTTCCCCGAGAGGATCTGCTCCGTCCACGAGATCCTCGTCACCGATGCCAGGGACTGGGAGGACTACCAACGCTGCAAAGCTCAACTTCTTCGTCACGATCGATCAGGTCAAAGGTCTTTCGTCGCTGGATTTCTCATCTCTCCACTGCCAAATCCGACTTTCGTCCTTCATGGGACCAAGCATCCCATCGACCAAGGGGGCATCTTCGTCAAAAGGGACTTCGGAGGAAGTTTACGTCTCGTCGACTGTCGATACAGAGAAGCAAACTCTTTCCGAGCTTAAACTCAGAAGAACCTTCTCAGTAACGGTGACATCAAAGGTTGCATCCTACCTTCGTGAAGGTTATGCTCCAATCGAGTTTTTCGCCACGGTGAAACCGATGTATCTGGAAAGGTTGGAACGATGGGACGAAATGAGAGAGCAGCGCATGCCTCCTTTGAGGAACCCAGACATCGACACGCCACAGCTACCTCCTATGCGACGATCCGAGACGGACTTTGTGGTTGAGCAGGTCCACGACGCCATCGCGTGGCTGCAGGTTCTGGAGTTGGGATCGGACGGTGGCTACTCCCCAGTACCCGTGGTCTCTCAAAGCCCCCTTGATCCCGGCGCGTTCTCTCTACACCAGGGACTCCAGAGGAGATTGTCGATATCGCTATTGTCAAACTCTGGACGACAGCTGCCTTGGGTCTCCGTGACCCGGATTCGGGTTGGGAACGTCAGATTACTTGACGTAAAAGGCAGGATACACGAACCTGAGTCGAAGGACTTGATGGATTTGAAGCTTTTGAAACAACCAACTGCTGAGTTCAAGCCTGATGGAACAGGGTCGCTCTCCGTCGAGGCCCTCTGGGACTCCGGTGTTCATGACATTGTGCTTCTCAATCGTGTTACACCCACTGGGCAACGGGTATTGCTGACTGTGTCATGGCTTGTCGAGGTTGACACCTGCGCTGAGCCCGTTCCCTTCAACATGGACATGGCAGTGCTGATAGTGACCCGAGATGCACGGCAACCAAGCACATTCCTCAACTTCCTCGGTTCCACCAAAGTCTTGTCCAAGACTAGTACAGTGTTCACTGTCAAGTTAACTCCACCGTTAACGAGGTCCGCTCGCGACTTGTGGAGACTTGATACGTCGGAGAAATACGTGCGGGGAGAGGACGTCTTGGGTACCTGGAAGCCTCGAAGCCTCTCCACCGTTGAAGACTACAATCGGCTAGAGTCCCAGACAAGGAGATCTGCAGATGTACAGGCAATCAAAGCTATCCTAGCCTCCATGAATGCGAGCTCCCCTCGACAGAAGCCTAGGGAAACAGATGAGGAGACCTTGGTTTCCAAGTCTCTCGACCTTTGGAAGAGAAAGATGGGTCATAGCGGCAAAGTAGGTGACATACTACTCTCTCGAAACACGACTAACATTGCGGAACAGATTGTTTTGAGTCAAGACCCTGAGCCAGTTCAATCCTCTGCTTCCTCCATATCGTCCATGTCCACTCGCACCACGAAGGTCGAAATGCCTGCAGAACCGGTCAAACTTGTCGGACAGGCCAAAATAATGCGTCGCTCGTATGTCTAGCTAACGCTTCAGTCGTCATCTGCAGACTTACATTTTCCTTGCGAATGTTATAGTGACACTGCAATTAAGAAAGGGCATCTCATGGTCTTGGTCGACGCGAATCAAGGAGCCTGGGAGCGTCGCTGGGCTGTCCTTCGCAGGTAGCATTGGTCTATTTCCGAAATAATCGGAACCGTGAAATTAATCCTTTATTGTCTTAGGCCACATTTGTATCTGTACGCCCACTCGAACGAACTTGAGGAGCTCGGAGTAATCAGCCTATCCGGAGTCGGTGTAAAAGTTGATTACGATCCTCAGATGGAAGCCCTCTTCTCAGTAAGTGGATTCTGCCCCCGGCTTTCTAAATTCCACGCTCATTCGTTCGATTTGTAACGAAGCGAAAGTACACGTTCCAGCTCTTCACTCCATCCAACTCATACGCTATGTCAGCCCCTAACTCGAAGGACCTCCAGTCGTGGATATCGAAACTGGATCCTACAAGAGTTTGACTTGTGCTCTGAATGTTCTAATCATTTCTGTGCCCGTCCCAATCTTTGCACCTTGCTATTCTCATATCACATTACTGCATCTACCACCTGCTTCATCGCTTTGTCCTCTGGATATATACCCTTTCCTGTTCGTCTACAAATATGTCCTTAATCAGCTTCTTCCCCTGTTCTCTAGTTTTAAAGCTTCTTTCCGTTCGTTGGATAGTATGTAATGCATAGACTTCGAGTGTGAGGCTGCGTGCTGGCTGCTCGGATGTACGACGGAGCTGTGACGTGTGGGACCGCCGCTAAATCCGCCGACTGAGCGTGCGTTAGTCGAGACTTCAACCACCTGCAAGAAACGGCAGATCAAAAGACCTCCTCACGACTTCCTGACGGTGCCAAAGCACAGTCCCAAACCGTTACACGTTGATCCTGGTCGGCAACTTCACCCTCCATCGCCCTTCTCGTTTCATCGTCCTTGTGGAAAAGCCCTTGTGCTTTGTGGGCCTTCATCTCTGTCGGATTGATATTGCTGGGAGAGAAAAAGAGCTTCGCAGTAGACAGTAAAGAGTACCTTTAGCAGTCCTTTGCATAAAAGTACTAAAAACGGTGCCGTAGGCCGTCTTTGACGTTGTCGTTGCACCAAACAAATCCTTCCTCGGAATCCGTATACGTCTCCTACCCGTGCCCAAAATCACAATGGACCCCACCAACATCTACCTCAATCCACCGAACCAGCAGCAGCAGCAGGCATGGCCCGCCCAGCTTGCCTCTGCTCCCATCAACAGTTCCATACAACAACCCCAAACGACAGGGACGACACAGGTCTCGCCGTATCTTCTGCAGCAGCAGCAGCGAACGGCGAACTTCACAGGGTCAACTTCCGCCCCCTCCGCCTATCCGTCCCAAACCCCAACGCCCCAGCCGTCTTCGACACCGACCCAGTCATACTACCAATATGCGTCGAACGGCGCCGCAACCACAACGACCGCTAACGGTATGCGCGTCACCACTCGAACGTCCCCTTCCCCACTGACAGCTCGTGTGCCGCAGGAACTTCGATCCCAACAACGTTCTACGCGATGCCGTACTACTTCTCCAACGGGAGCGCAATGAATACTAGCTCCCTCCCGATATCGCAGTACTCGTCCTTATCCGGTGCTACTGGGCAAACTTCGTCATTAAGCACATCCAGCTCGTCACCGCCGACCCCAGCACCACACCCTCAGCCGCAAATGCACTTCAACCTGTCCGGCTCACAGGTCAACCAGTCCGTACCCAATCAACAGCAGCTTCAGCTCGGGAACTCGGGCTCCCAGATGCAAACACCCTCCCTGTCGAGGAACAACTCTTCCCAACTGACGATAGAGTGAGTCAAATACCTGCTAACAGATCCGATAAAGGCGAGGCTAGTCTCTTACCTTACTCTTTTGTTTTATCAGTCCAAGTCTGGTCAATCCTGTCAATCCTTACGCCATGTACAAACTCCCACAATACCCTCCGACAATGCAGTCATCTCCAACCACCAATACGCCGACATCAAACTATCAGCTGCCTGGAGGGTATACTGCACATCAGTTCATGCAGCCCCCGATGGTCATTTCGCCGTCGCAGCTCACTCGTTCTGCCCATGGCTACTCTAATGCCCTCGCCAACCGACCAATTACTCAAACTCAGCCAGCTCCAAGCCCAAGTCCGCAGCCTCCGGGTATCGTCCGAAATGCCGATTCGTCATCCCAAATTGGAGTGGCGGGTGCCTCAAACGGAGGATTGTCACCTACCTACAAATCCGTGCTGACACCCAAAACGATCGACAAAACCCCTGAGGCGACGGCAAGTGCAATCATTTCGTTACTAACGAAATCAACTTGGAACGATGTCAGCGGTGCGACTCGAGTTGAGATTTTGACCAAGATAAGAGACAACGCTGGGAAGGACTTCTATAAGGTCTGGGCAAAGAGTCCTGGCGCGATGGAGGTTCTGAGGGACTGGTTGAAAGCCACAATGACGGAGGAGGGATGGGATGACACCTTAATGCCCTTGTTATCTGTACGTCGTGTTGAGTGTCATTTGCATAAGATTGAGAAACAAAGCTCTAAACCCTCACCTTCCACTAGATCATCGACAGGTTACCTCTGGGTGTTCAGGAACTTCAAGCATCGAAGATTGCGAGAATACTAATCAAGGTTGTGAAGGATCCCCCGAATGGAGGTAAGTTTTGCCGATTCCGTCTTCTTCACCCTCACTCTGCGGTAGTAGTATTTTGTTCGTTGCTCGTGGCTGTCCCTCTTTCCGAGAAAGCTCGCGAAAACAAAGTGAACCGCCTCCTATTGCATGTTTTACCTGTTGAATTTTCCTTTCGTGATCGCGAACAAAGAATGAATCTGACTCCTGTGAACTTTGCTCTTCACTTCTGGAATAGCCGTCAAAGACCTCGCGAGCACCATTGAAACCAAGTGGCGGAAGCTTGTCAACGATGCAAGCAAGATCAACGACGCTCCAAGGGTCGGCGATGCAGGCAAGGTCAAGGATGACGAAGGTGGGTACATCCACTCTCCGTGGGTGAGTGGCAGCTGACTTTCTCGAATCGCTGTAGAGACCCGAGCCAAAAAGCGCAAGCTCGAAACGCCTCCACTAGCAAAGCCTGGTCCGCCTGCAAAGAAGCCTGCTATTGCGCCACCATCGGCTAACAAACCGGCAACTACGGTTGTCAAGAACTCTAAAGCCGACTCGTCATTCTTCTCGTCGAAACCGAAGCCCAAGCTTCCAAGTTTCAGAAAAACTGCTGCTGCGACTGCGATCAAAGCTGAGGAACAGGATGGCACTGCCCAGCCTTCATCCATTGATCCTTTCGCAGAGGCAGTCAAAGCGCTGAACAAATCCGGAAGCCCGGCGATAGCCGCTGCAGAAGCCGCTGCCGCCGCGATCGCGAACTCCATTCGGGAGTCGACTCCTTCCTCTTCCTCTGCTACTCATGTGTCTTTGGGCAAAAATGGAAAGCCAAAGAAGCGTGTGTCGTTTGCCCCCGATGACAAACTTACGCTAGTAAAGATTATCGAAAGAGCTGTGTACGATGACGATGCAGGCGAGGTGTGTCCCGTCACCGCTTGTATTGCCAAAACAGCACTAATTTATGAATTGTATATCAAGGGCGCACACCACACATCGTACAGGGACTTGGATATAGACGAAGGACATGCATTACACGCGCATCTCTTTGAGGAGCAAATAGATTGGTACCAACCGCCAGGTAGGACTCTAATCCAACCGAACTCGATGGCTTAAGTAGACCGACTCTGATTATCTAATCCTTTTCAGAAATTGAAATCCCAGTCGATGCGATCGACAATCTCAAGCGTGGCACTGAAAGCACGGAGGTTGGTACTCAGGAGGAGAGGGAAAAGAGTGCAATGGAAGCCGTATACATGTCCACTGCTCAAACTCCGATGACTCCGAGTGACCTTCATCCTGGCATGGATGGACCTCCCGACGAATCTCAGACTATAATGATGGTCGCTGGGCAAGAGGTAGCAAACCTCGAACTACCGGCAGCACCCCCTGCGACCGCGCTTCAGGACCTCCTCGCCAAAATCGCCGTTAACCCCGAGGACGACTCCCACCACGGGAATCAGCCCAATTTTGGAAACTTCTCCCTGGAAAGACCAAATTATCAAGGTTTTGGACAGGAGGTGGATACAAACTGGAGCGAAGGAGGTGGCTATGGTCCAGGTGGAAACAATGGAGATCCGCAGGGGTGGAACGGCCAGGGTTTGCCGCCACCGACGGGACCTGCTGGGTTTAGCGAAGCTTGGGAGGGCCCTAGTGGACGAGAACCCCCGACTGGCCCAAGACGTGGAACGGCCCGAGGAGGTTTCCGCGGTGGCTATCGTGGCAGTGGCCATCATCATGAATGGGTACCTCGAGAGCGGATACCATGTAAATTCTATCATGGGCCTGCGGGGTGAGTTGAAATCGACTTCATCTCATGTCCTAATGCTTAACTGACTCAGGAGTTTCCCCAGCTGCAACAGGGGCGATGAATGCCCGTTCCTCCACTGAACTCGCACTTTGACCTTTCCTGACATCTGTATCTTGAGTGACACTTCGTTCGCATTTTCCCCTTGTCATTATTCATGCATTCATTTGGGTAGCATCATGACATCAGTCATGTCAGCATTGTTTCTAATTCAGAGCTTTTGATCAGACGTCATGTATACAACTTCACTGTTATATTTTGAGATGAGTGGGATGGCACGGCAAGGACTGCCTAACAAACTGCGCGATAAGATAAGATAAACTAAAGGTCAACTTATGGCAAGTCAGTCCCAGCCCGATGTCTCTGAAGTTGAAGATTCCCCGATTGGCCCGATTTAGCATCAGGGACCCGACCTTCGACAAGGGCCACTTTCTGTTGGGGAAAATGAATGGGTATGGCAATCGAGCCAAGTTCAGTGAACGTCATCCAGCTGTCCAGCATTTGAAAAAGAGTGAAATACAGATTAAAAGAACGCGGCTTGAACGTAACGGGAATGGAGGGGGTTATCATTTCACTTTGCGGAAAAGGTGGAGAGAAAAGGGGTTGGGTTAGTATCGTTGTCCCCGTCGTGGGGCAAGAGATGGGAGGAGGTGTGGTTGTTGCCGACCGTTGTCCGACCCGATCACCCGCCGCCATCTCGGCGGTTCGGTTCTCGGGAAGAGGTGAGCTGGAAGAGAAGCTATGCTTTGCTGCTTTCGCAAAAAACCGAACGTCGCGCGATCCGCTGGGGAGCAGTGATCCCAGCTCGGTCTGTAGAGATTGAGTGGACGGTTACAAAGCGTAAGGTCACCAGGAACATCAGCATTACCAACTCTTAGGACTGTCCATGAAGCCTTTTCAAAGAGTGTGGCCACTCTAAGAAGAGAGTGAAGCAAGTCGTTGGGTGTTCCGGTAGGGAACCGCTCTCTGTCCGAGTCGGGCCGACACCCACGGCAGCCAACTTTAGGCGCCTAAGGCGCCCTGGCAATGCCCGGCTTACGTTGGAAGGCTCCTATTAATCAGTTCGTTGTGTAATTTTGGAGCCTTCGTTCCGAAACAGTCAAGCAGTTGTCATCCCACAAGCGAAGGTGAAAACCCAGCCCCAACGCCGCTTTTGTCGATCACCTCCCTGCTCGGGAACGGAGGTGGCCAAGCCCAACTCAAGGCTTCAAAGACTTCCCCAGTGGAGCAATTGAACGGAAATGGAGCATGCATAAACGGACAACCAAAAGGCGGCTGGTATGGGTGGGACATGCCCGTTCGAGCCTCGTCCACCAAGGCACGACACGACATTACCGTTTTCAGCGTCGGCGAAGGTTGGAGCGGTCATGTCGGTGCCATGAGGAGCGGCGATGGCTGGAAGATGGGCAACAAGGGCAGAGCGAAGGCGATCGGACAGGTGGTATTCGGGTTTTGAAAGACAACATCCCAGAGCCTCGGCCGGACCTTCCACGCAGGCGAGGCTAATTGTAGCTCATAATAGAAGGCACGGGCGTTGCAATTACGTTCAGACCGTGATCTTCGTCCAAGGTTGCCGGAACAGGTTTAGTAAGGAGTGGGTACGACCGAAAGTAGGGGGATGGTGTTGACCATTTTTGGACACGTTGCTTTGGGTTGAAACGGGAAAGCCCGCTTCCTGACAAGCCTCACTTATTATGTCCTTGTGGCCGGCGCTTGGTCGTTTCGAGAGATGGAGGTGAAGGCAAATCGAGCGTGGTTTCGAGACGTCGGACGGGATGTGTGTAAAGTGCTTAGGGAAGCTTGTGTGGTTGCTAAATGGGGATAGTCACCTTTCCTTATGACTGGAGTTGGGTTTGGCAACTTCGGGCAGCGGTGAATATGAAAGTGAAGGTAGTTCGTGTTAGACTGCCTTGAGTAACTGCGGGCTGCGTCTTCGAATTCGGACCTGCTTCTAGCTTGCCATTGAGAGCCCGGCGCCAAAGCTTAAGTGCAATCCGTCCAGCAAAAAGGCAGCGAGAGCAAACGGAGCTTCGCCGGCGAGCCCAGCCACTAATGTAGCTTGACCCTTTGAAGCAAGGGAAGATCCATTAGGCTCCTCACGGGCTTGGGCTTGGGCCGTTTAGCTCGTCAAGGTCAAAGATCCCCGTCCTCCATATCCAGAGTCCAACGCAGCGTTTCAGATGAAACAAAGAAGGGAGAGAGGATTCGAGCAGGATAGCTGGAGTCTTCCTGGTTCGAGTGGATTCCTTTGGCCTGTTCTGAGCCTTCCACGTAAAAGTCATCACCAAAAATAACGAGAATTGTCGTCTTGGCCTGCCAGTCAGAGCGGCGACGTTCGTAAGTCCCAACCCATGCCAGGAAGGGAGATTTCAGAATGTTCCCCGTTTGAGAGGCAAGTGTTGGATAGCCATACGAGCCTCCGCCGAGTCGGACCCATATACCCCGAGACGGCGTAAGCTGACCCAGTGAGACATGTTCGAGACAAGGCAAGGCGACTGAGATGAGAGATCAAACCGAGCTTGACTAAGCGCAAATGCTGACTCCCCGATCGCCGAAGGTTGGGCGTCGGAGAAGAGCGTTTGCCTAGCGTTCACCTCCGGGCAAA
>WSUD01000654.1:0-12590 GCA_019633495.1 Tulasnella sp. 427 | reverse complement strand
CAACGCATTGAACCCGTACGAAATCGCCAGAATTCCGCCATTTAGGGCGAACCGCTTGAACTCAAACGGTCTGTTGAGCACGAACAGAATCGAAGGCAGTATCGAACTTGGAATGATCATCAAGCTGACACTGTGAAACTTCCACTCGAAGATCTCTGTTCGGAGGCGCAACAAAGTTCAAAATGCAGTCAGCACATCTCAGCACACAACCTTGTCTAGAAGGATCTGGGCACGGACCTCTAACGCCTTGAGTCAGAGTCAAATTATATCTTGGGAAGAACTTCTTTATTAAAGTTGGGCCTAGTGCCCAGCGCACGAATGCGTTTGCGGTCTGCGGGACGAGAGGTCAAGTCTCAGCGACCGAGAGTGGGCTTGACCAACGGAGAACTCACCGTGTACACCGCCCCAACACCTGTCAACCCAAACATCACACTCCCGATCAAATTGATGAGCTCTGGGTCATCTAGCCATTTGATGACTGCCCACAGACCAACGAGGACGATAGAGGCAAGGACGGGGTACCAGAGGGCGGTTTCGCTGTCAATGTACTCTTCAAGCTCATCCTCGTCATCGGATTCTTCGTCTTCGTCATCGGGTATAAGCTTCTGGGGCCGTGATGACTTGGTTTTCGGTGGACGCTGCAAGGCCGACGACACGACGCGCCTGTACTAAGTGACCGTGCACAACAAAACAAAAGGCTTGGGGATGCTGACCTTCAACGATGCAGACGAGCCCGCATAGATTATCGCGGTGGCGAGAGCTGTGAGACCACAGTACGCTGTGGCCAATTCTGGTGCGATGGGAGACATTCTTCCGTTTCGCGGGGACACTTTGAAGCCAGTCGCGATCGCAAGCTGGCAAACAGACTAGTTTCCACGTTCTACCCCATGTTCGACTCTCCCCGATGAGGACAAACGCCTTGGGCACCTGAACTCATGCGAAGCTTTCGCTGAAGTTGAGATTGACCTACTTCGAGTTTCTGGTACATTTCCATCTTGAAGGGTCATTCGAAATCACAGTCTCTTAGTTTGATCCGCGCAAGCTTTTCCTCTTGTCTCCTCTTCGTTGAATTTTTCCGTATGGCCTCGTGCTACGCCTTCACTAGTCGCAGTACAATCGACCAAAGCCGCCATCAGACCCAGCGAATGAATGGTACTTTCTGCTGGAACAGTCAGCTCTATGCGAGTCTTCTTGGAACGAGTTGCGGTATATCGCCCTACCCCGCACTCTCTAGAAGGCCCTAGGACTATCGATCTTTCCGACGCTGGACATCAATTCGCCGCATTTAGCAAAGCTCTGTCACAGGGAGCAGCGTCTTGGTTTCCCTCTGTTCTTCCTCGCTGCATACAGGTGCACCGAGCTTTGCGGAAAGGGGTAAGCAATGCGAAACACTTTATGAATCACATCGGGGTACCTTTCCGAACGTACAGTATCTCCTTACTGGTTTATTTGAGTGGTATCAATACCCAAATAAAGTCTTGGAGATTCTCCGGCGGGATTAATCCGAACCCAACGATGCGGCGATGTGCCTGAGTGTGGCAGGGAAATTTGCACCCTTGTCCCATACAGCTCTTCGTACCGTCCTTCTCCTCTTTGAATAAGTACAATTTAGAGCCTTCCATAACCCCTTCTTAGTCTGTTAGGCTGACAGTCAGGTAGTTGTTCTTGTCATTTGAGCCTTTGGTGGTTTATCGGACGCCAATGTTGCTGGGGACTGGGCGCCTGAGTAGACCCCCATCGCTTGCCCTTACTTAGTAAAATGGGCACTCAGTCACGTTTTTCACTTAACATTCCAGGGGAAGCACTCCAGCTGGAATACAAACTCTTATGCTATTTGGGTTAAGCAGTGTTGACCCTTGTACCATGAGGTCATCTTATTCGGCGAAGACCCAGTGACGCAGCCGTCGGGTCAAGAATCCCCCTAACCATGACTTTGGACTGTTCGGAGCTCAGCTAGAGTTCTGTCTTGATTGGCGAGGACGCCTGATCGAGTGTGCATGTGAAACCATGAGGGGACCTGGTCGTCAAATATCACCGAGAGATCTTCCTTCAATCCGGGGATCTGAGATCTGCACTAACTTGAATCTCTCCGAGTTGTCCCGCTCGAGCTCTCTGGTAAAGGTGCTTTTAAGACCAAGTTGAAATATCCCACTACCTTCTTCCTTCCGCACCGGAAGCAAAATTTCTTCTCCTGTCTTTGGTACCAGCTTGCACATACAAGGCACAGCTCTCTCTTACGGGCAGATTAGGCAACTATAAGGTCATCAAGACATCTTGCGGCTTCAAGTCTATCTGTTCACGGATAATAACTGCGATTTAGGAAGGCTTGGCGACAGACTGCTCTTCGACTATGCCATAATAAGTCACATAAGTATATCTGTAGCTATACAAGTGTCCTCTGCAGACTTTATGAGTCTCCTTGCGTTGAGGCAGGGAACCTTGCTGGGCCAGATAGGCTCGCTTTTAAACCGTAAACAAGGAGCAGTCTCCGCAAAAATCAGCCAGATCCCAGTCCAAGCTGCTTCAACGGATCTGCTATACTCCTCTCGGAAGCAAATATCGGAAGCTTGGAAACCTCGCGATGCAAAGCTAACCCCGCTCTGGCTCCTTTAGACTCGCTTGATGAGTTGCAATCAAGCCTCCATTATTGGAAATTGTGAACATCAGAGTGCCTGGCGTTGACCAAGTTCTCCGTGATCGCAAAGACTACAAGCGACGATGATGACCGAATTACAATTGATAGCGGAGGTAAAGAGGTCTGATACGTCAGCCGACAAACAATGCCCCACTCTTTGATCCTCAGTATTCTCCCGGCCGCCTCCTTCTCGCTTACCGGTCCCGACTCTACCCATTGAACAGTATGGAAGACCGTCACCCTGTTTCCGATCCATAAAGCCTAGCCACGCTTGTAATGGCTAGATACCCATCACATGGATACTCTCAAAGAGATTTTACGAAATCATTGATATGGGATCAGCCGGTGGGCGGAAATACGGAATCGAATTCGGTGAAGAAATTGACAATGCGCTTTGAATGTTGCTCGTGCGATCCAAATCTGGAGCAAAAGTCGCGCGACGGGCTATCCTAGATTCGTCAGATAAGCCTTGGAGGGCTGTGGTAATCCATATGCGTCCCGGTGCACCCCACATCATGTCTAGGCTTCACCAAGTACCTGAAGATGGTTTAGCATCCCGTTTGTGGACCTCGGTTACAGAACAAAGACGTCGATATTGACAATGTGTGATCGATTTCTTTCTCCGCTGTCGAGTAAGACCTGCGAGCGCAGCCCCACGTGGTCGTGTTTCCGGCTATAGGGAGTCGCGGCAGATTATGTTGAATCGCCGTACGAGCCATAACCGTGTACCGGTCAAAAGACGCGGCCACAAAGAGAATAAATCACAAAAGGAAAGGCGGGCTTCATTTTTACGTTCTCGAGAACGTGGGGAGACTCGAACGACGGAGAGAGATCGGTAGGGCGGGTTGTCGTAAATTGGAGGGGGGACGTGCATCGAAACAGCCTTAGTTTGAAACCCAGATCATCGAGAGTGGTGAACCAGGAACTTACATCTCCGCCCCAAATGAGCCCTTACCTTCTAGAAACCACCAGCTGAAAGGTATAAAAGAGTCCAGCTACTGCGTCCTTTCCCTCACCATCACCTCTAATCCTCCCTCTCAACGTCCCTTCCCTCTCCTCCCCTTTGTCTCCTATTGCCTCGCAAGAGGCCCCAGTGGCTCATCGATGAGTTACTAGGGCGGGCTGTCATCATTCGTGGTGGTAGCTCGCACTAGTAGCGAATCGATGGGCTTCTAGGACTTCCGGCGAGAGCCGAGTCTCTTGCTCTCCAAATTACCTACTGGAGTCTTAGATCTTGTTGAAGTCGGGTGAGTGTCATTTGTCCATTTATGGTATGTACTAGTCTCTCAGGATGATCGACATCTCCAGTGGCTGTACCCTATCGTCACGTCCCTTGCATTCAGCTTGCTTCCCCGGTGTCTACCTTACTTTCTGTCGCTCCTAATGTGCTACATCTAATGCGTACTATCTAATCGTGCCGTCTTTGACCGTTTTGTTGATTTTCCAAAGGGTGGTGGGGCTTTTCGGTTAGCGAAACTCCTGCCTCTCAGCGAAGACGGAGGTCAACCTGAGTTTCAAAATTTCTACCTGAGTCTAAAATCCAGAATGAATCTCAGGATGAGTGGCAGCAACGTGTTGGGCTCGCGAAGCATGTTCCCGGAAACCTCTCCCTTCCCTCGGGGTTGAGACCCGGGACAGCTCCTCAGATGCATTAATGGTGGGCGTTCTCAAGCTCGCCGCATGTCAAGGACTTTAGCACACAGCAAGAATGGCCGATAGACTCGGGTCCGAACGCCAAGAAATGATCACTCTGCGCAAACATGACAATATGGCACCGAGAGTCGATAGAAACGAAAAGAAGAATACACGCAAGAGGCCAGAAAAGTCAACTGTCCGTGGGCCTCAGGGTAGGTGGCTTTAATAAGATTAGAAAAGGCAATAATAGAAGTTAAGACGTCAAGTGGACATAACGGCCACGATTCTGAAATGATGAGCGATGGGTGATGATGGATCATGCGAATCGGGTGCAATCTATTGGTTTCATCTCTGTCAGCTTGACTTTTGATGAAGGCGATGTAGGAACGGAATTGCCTCACCCTGCATGTAACGCTGGAAGGTAATGAGAGAAGTCGAACGTGGCGGTTAGCTCAGTCCCGGTAGAGAATAGGCCAAGCCATATTAGGAGTAAACGGAAGGATGGAATGGTACGTACAAGTGGTCTCCTGGTGTGACCTCAGCGTCGATGTAGGTCACGGAGGGGACATTTTGATGATGCGGCCAATATCCGTTGAGTCTTTTGGCCCCTTTCTCGTTGTCGTCAACCCAGCAATCAGCCGTTCCGGGAGACAACTTTTCCGAGCGGAAGTAGAACACGGCAACCCTACGGAAGATCAACGTGTTTCAGAATGAATGGTCGGACCAACAGAGCAAAAGGAGTAATGCAAGCGGGAAAAGGCACCGTCAGCGAATCGCTGCACAGCGGCGGCATCAGCAGTCCAGTTCGACACGATTTTGATTTCGCCCGCTCGCGCCCATTTCGACTTGACCTTCCCAGAACCCGCCCGGTGCCAGCCCACGGAAATGAACACACTTACCGGCCTTCATTGACTTTGATGTCGACACTGATCTCCGCACCGACAGTGTCGCTGACCCAGAAGTGCTTCTCGTTCTTCCAGACCATCGTCCTCCACCCCGTATTGTGTTTCGGCTTAAGCGGCTGAATCTTTGAGTTCGCATCCGCGCAGAAAGGCCGTGGCACCTTGTTAATACTGGCGTAGAATTCTTCCCAAGACGGTGGATCGGGTTTGGCCACGTCAAGGATAGTATCCAACGACTTCGGAAGTGGCACTGGCTGAACCGAGGTTGCGTTGCCCAGCGACAAGAAGTCGTATGCAGTGGATGTGATCGATGGCTCTCCTGGAATGAGAGCGGGGAAGCTCTTCTCCGCAACCAACGCGTCGAACGTTGTCGCGGTGTCCACTGTTAGCGGTCCACCGCCTATCCAAGTCTCCGCCTGTGTCCACTCGGTCAGATCGTTCTTCTCCTCCCATGCATCCCTCTCCATCTCACAGAAGACAGATTCTAGGTAAGCGACGACGACATCACCCAATAATCTCTGTCCTGCAGCCTTGGGATGGAAACCGTCTTGGTGGAAGAACGTCTCAGAGACGCTGTGAGGGAAGCGGAGGAAAGTTGGCCATAGCATGGGTTGGATAGAGACATAAGGAATGTCGTAGTAGTGCGCGACCGGCATATGGGGCCACATCGGGGTGAGTGAACCAATGTCATGGGCGATGAGGGGGCCGAAAGTGCCGAGAATGATTACTGCAGGAGAGGATGGCCATGACAACACAACGCGAGCGAGTTGGTCAAAATAAATAGCGTATTCACGATTCCTAAAGGAAGGCTAGGTCACTTCGGTGCACTTGCTGGAATCAGGGTGAGAGACGTACGGTTGGTCATTGACATCGAATTCGAGGATGACGATGTCGACATCGTCGTGAAGGTGATTCCTTCCGCAAAAAGCGTAATAGCTGGTGGCACGGATAAGCAATGCATTCCGATCCACTATCCCGGAAGGACGCACCTGGCATCCATCCCCCCGATGGCGCTATTCTTCACCTCAACCATCGTTCCCCACCCACCTTCCCCGCCACCAAGACGTTCGTCAAGCCAATCGCCGACGATTCTTCCGTAGCATTCCTTGCCCAGGCTATCTCCGTCCTCGGCGACTCCGTGGCATGCCGAGACGGACCCTCCCATGATCCCGACCTTCAGCCTTCTCATTGACCCTGATTCGCGCTCGCGAACGAATTTGTCGAGAACATTCTTGATCCTTGCGTTTGTACTGGACACAAGTCGCGAGCGCTTAAGCGCGGCAGGAGGGTATGTTTTGCATAACCTTTGTCCGGTGGGAGTCCTAGGGCAGAGGCATGATCGGGCATGCCGGTTTCCTGAAAACGGAAGATCCGCCGATTGTTCTGTCGGCAACGGGGAAACTGGCTGCTTTGTTGATACTGGTCGTTGGAATTTCGGTAATGATGTCCAGATGAGTAGTCCGGAGACAAAGACGAGCATGATCGCGAGACATATGGTGGAGCGGGCAGCGCGTCCTGTCCGAGCGCGCTGTTTCCCGCTACTCATCCGAGGGGGATATAGCGGACGCTCTTCTTCACCGTCACTGGATGCTCTTGATGAATAAGGAGAAGCCTCGAGGTCGGGATGCCGTCTTGGAGAAGCCCGATTGTGGTCCTGGGCGTCCATCAGGCGAGCGGATTCTTCTTCCGCTTGGCCAAGGAAATGACCAAAGTCACTTCGTTTCTGCAGTTTTAATCCTTCAAATGATGCATTGGTTGGCTTTGGAGTGCTGGGTCCGACCATGGATGTGGCAAAATGCAATTGTCGGTGGCTTGTCTATTGAAAATTTGGTGTAGAGTGAGGATAATGTAGGGAAGATAAAAGAGAGATATAATGAAAGGATCGAGGGTAGTTGATGAGACTTGAGAAACGTCTAGAGGATCTATGTGTAGAAGAGTGGGAGCTGGCGGTCGGGAAACGTTCTATAGACTTCTTACCTCATCAAACACGCTTCCATAAAAATACCAGCAAATAAAACATGCCGTCCAAAGCTAATTCCGGACAACCCCTTTCTATCTTTAACTTCTTAATAGACGATTGGGTTTGTGCGGAGCGCTCAATGAGCGTCGGGACGCATTTGCTAGGCTACTTTGGCGAGAGCGAGAGAAACAGCATGGGGGCAGCACCAACCGCAAAGGCAGACTGGCCAGCATTATCGCTTCAGTCACCGTCCTGGCCTCGGATGTGGTAATGCCGTTCGCGGAAGTATTGACACCGGTGAGCAAAAATTTCTGATGCTTCCTTCAAAGCTGTTAGCGAGATAAAACGGTCTGTACACAGACGAGTAACAGCTCTTCTCATGAACTCACCTATGTTGCAACAAGCTCCGCTACAACCCGGAATCTTAGGTATAGATAGAGACTTGATTTACGGAGTTCACAGTCAGAAACCTAGCTGTCAGTCAAAATACTGACATTGCACTGTACCAATCGAACTACAGCTCATCAGTCGATTGAAGGCTGGCACACAGTTGGTCCAAGAATGGGGTCCAACAGCCCCCCAAGCTACGTAATGTACAAAGCCTCATCTTCTCTTTAGAATACTATCTTGATATTATCTTAGCTACCCTACGTAGCCGTACTACTTGCGAGCATGTTTCTACGTGTTAAATCATTCTTGTGCTATCTCAGTGCTGAGTCTGTCACCCTTTCGGGCATGGCTCGGCGATTACGGACTTCGAAGTTCGCTCGTGTCATCGTACTTTGGGCTTAATGCATTTTAAGCTTTATGAAGAGTTCTGTTGTTTCTCAAAGCAGGTTATTAGCCTTGTTTGACAATGCTAGGCGAAGAAATAGGTTTTCCGTAGGGGAACGGGAGCTTGAGATCTCTCGAGGCATTGACACTTACCTGTACTCACAGAAATGGTCACTGAACATGCAGTTACGTTCCAAACTTCTGCCAAGATGGCTTACCGACTTTAACGTGTCACTTCTTGGGCACAATTTCGTCCTCCACGGTGCTTTGTCTTTCGGGATACAGTCCCCGGGTTGGACATAAGCAGTATTCCATATACCGGCGCCCGGCCCACTCTACCGCCCGACAACCGGAGTACTCCTAGATCCCATTTTGAGTCTTCCTTACGTTGGAGATGCAAGGTACGGTATTTAAGCTCCAGGATTGTGCCGTTCGCATCTGAAAGCCCTCGATGTCGCTGGTTAGCGACATTCTAATCGGAGCGTCTATCTTACCCTAGTAACAGATCACCTTCTTGCTTCTCGATGGAAACTTCCGGCTTGGCTTTTTTACGTTGCGGGCAGGGTTGCGATTTCGAAAGAAAGCCTTGGGGCCCTGTGTTTCACACCCTTTCTCAGGGACATCCGCCCTAAGTCGACCATTCCTCTTGGGCCCGTTTTAGCAACACAAGAGCCGAGATACTGAGAGAGATTGTGCATGTACCTCCCTACATTTTTTGATGGCTATATCGGTGTAAAATGCTGGCCTTGTTGCAGCGACCCTCTCCGATTCCTGGACAACTTTGGACGCCAAAGCGCGGAATTGCCCTATAGACCGTGCGCCGACCGTTCCAACCCTAGTCTCCCCGTAAGATTGCCATAAGTACTCTTGGAATTAGGTTGTCGCTAATAGCTGATACAGGCAGTACAAACACGAATACAGAGAATAGAGGGGGTACAAAAAGCTCCGAGACACTCGGATATTCACAGTCCATGGCACGTCAGTCGAGCGAGCATTGAGCCTACCTAAGCTCTTCCTTTATGGGAGAAGCCGCGTAATGACACCAAGACCCTGAGCGAAGACACCACTCTTCTTGTCAGACAAAAGCGCTATGTTGCTACATCTAGAAATAACCACGTACCTTGGTCTTGCCCTCCCGGAAGAGTAACTTCATACCCGGCTTAATGAACTCTGGCTGTGTGAGAAACTCAAACTCCACGGTGGCTCGGTCTCCTGTCCGTAGTATCCCCTGCGGGTTGTCCATGGAGAGAATTCGGACGGTCTGACGAACGGCCTGGAAAAGGAAATCGTTCTCGGGTGAGTGTGGCGCAATCGCACAGTGAGCAAAATGGGTATCGTACACCGCAGTGAAGCATTGCTTGGTAATTCCGCTGCAGGGTTGAATTATGACTAGGAGGAGGAGTCTCGGTTCGCAATTAAGAAGCCTCTGACTGGTAGGAGAAACTTACTACAAAATCAGGACCTGACCTTCGAACCGCCTGGACGCTGTGGCATTAAAAAGACTATCTCGTCAGCTCTGTCCGCGCAAGATTTATTTTTCAAATTCACATACCTTGCGGCGGAGTTTCGGTCTTCTGTAATATGACCATGCCCTTCCGAACTCCCGCACGCCGCACTCGCTTCAACGCCAAGCTAACCGTCTGACCAGCTTCGGCGCTCTTGACTTCTGCACGTTTCCGATGTATTGACTTGACCACCGTGGGCAAGAAGGCACCTGTTGAGTCGGGACCGTACAAGATTGGGTCTCCCGCCTTTATCCGTCCGCTTGCCAAGAGACCATTGACCACTAAAGGCATTATCGTCGTGGGTGAGATAAATCAAACAGCACCATACGTCACCGTGGATGCAAAAGAATCTTACCAGTTCCGACATGTGGGACGCTCCAGACCTCGGTAATGGCGTACTGCAAACCGGCAGGATGTTAGAAGTCTCTTTAGAATAGGAACCGAAAACCTCCGCACCTCTAATGGCTGGTCAACAGGGTATTTGTTTTGGTCTCCCTCGCTTGAAGGTAATAGATTCAAGAATGTCCGGAACTAGGAACGGAACAGATTCTGTCACTCCGAAGCTCTGAAATGCTTTCGGCCAGAGTCACATACCATCTCAAGACCTTCACCTGTGACGTTCGACAACAGGAAGACCGGGCAAACCGATCTATGAAGCAGTTGTCAAACAGGTCGTGATAGCTTATGAACTACACTTACCGGTCCTTCGTGAACACTTGGCTAAGTTGAATGGCTGTCTCGAGGTTCCGAACGAAGACCGGAGTCTTTCGGCAGCCTGGACTACGTAGAATCTTTTGCACCTGCTTCTTCGTCTCTGCTAAAATGTTCTCCGGAGTCATGTCGATCTAACGTGCGATGAATGAGACTTAATAGCTACTTGAAATATAGGATCAGATTTCTTTGTTACCTTGGTTATTGCTACGACGACTGGAACCGAGAGAGCCAGCGCTACGGCTAAGTGCTCTTTGGACATTCCAATCATGCCTAAAAGGGAAATAAGCGTCTATGTATCGAGAGCATAAGAACACGACCAACCGGCATTTCCCCCAACCATAAGCTACGTTGCATATGCAAGAATCAATCAAATACTCGGGGACTTGCATTAAGACGAGTGAGCGTACCAAAACGCAGTCGGGAGCACCAGAGGTCAAGCCGAATAAGCTGGTCTTGAGGTACCTCTCATGTCCCGCCAAGTCGATGAAGCTCACGACTCGACTGGCTTGCATTGAGATCTCATCCCAACCCAATTTCTCCCTTCGAGCGGTAGCAGGTGCAAAAGCGGTCTTGTCGAATCCCGAGTTAGCCTCAGCGGTTCCGATATGGTACGCTGGGTATATTGGCCTGCCATCGGCCGAGAACCCTAAGATCTCCATTCCGACGCTGCTCGTCCTCCCGGTCTCGATTTCGTGCTTGTGCCGGAACAGATTGACTCGCGCTTTGCCTCGCCCATCGTCCAACGCGCCGCGGGTTACGACACCAAGGGTGGTGCTCTTTCCTGAGTCCACGTTGCCGACGACCGCTACTCGGACTTCAATGGTGTCTTCGACGCCATTAGGCGGGAGGCGTAGCAGATGAATGGAACGCGGTGGGTTATCGTGGGTGAATAGCGTGGTGTTCTACGGAACGTGTAGATGAAGAGATGTCATTCAGTCATTTAGCGTTGTGACCGGGTGCCGGGTAGCATGGGTCTTTGAGACACCGCGAGTAGGCCAGTACGTACATGACCACCAATCTCCTCCGCGACAGCCACTAACCGTTCCACCACAGCCTTATGAGTCTCAGTCAAAAGGTAGGATCCCGTCCAACCCGCCTCGACGGCCTTCTCCGGAGTTAACTCTGAAGCGGCGTTACCGGTCAGAGTGACGGGCTTGTCGTCACTTGCCCACACTTGAGGTAATGGCGGATGCAATCCGAGATGAAGAACAAATTCACCCTTTGATTGAAGTAATATAGAAGCGAGGAAATCCCGTGCTTGGGATTGAGTGGCCTCGTTCTCGAGCAAGCTCTAAAGTGTGCTCAGGTACTGGTAAGTGACGCAATCTTCACCCACGTAAACGCCTAGCGCTTACTTGCAACGAGTGCTCCTGGTCGTTTGGCTCTTCCGTTGCTTGCTCGGTAGCTACGGGTTCTACGTCCTTCTCGCTCGCTTTGGTCGGCGAAGTTGGGGACGCGGGTTGGGGTCCGACATGCCGTTGCTTATTCGAGAACTGCTCGATTTCCGATTGGAAGGACTTTAGCGAAGTCATTTGTGGAGTGTTATGTGGATTCGAACGAGAATTTTTGGTTCTTTTAAAAACCTGCCCTGAATGTCGAGTTCGTTGACTCTGATATCGCTTGCTCCGTGAGGACCTTGACTCTTGATGTGGCGCGGCTCAAGAGGAGTCGGACGTACGCGTGCGAGTCACCGAAAGCCGTGTTTACGGGTTTGCTGTGGTGGCGGCGCGTCGATCCCTTGCCCGCCAGCGCGACAATCAGGTCCCAAACCGTCTCCATCTCTGCTCTCCGCTTTCCCAGCGAACTTGCCTCCCCCTCGTCTCTTGGCGGTCTCGGATGATGTCTCGACGGACGACAGGATATATCCGGTCTCTCGAACCACGCTTACTCATGATTACCGACCGCTCTGCGAAGGCCTTGATTGTCAGAGCGTTAGCGGCAACGGATAGACAAATCAGAGCAATCGGGGATGGACTCCGGTTGCCATCCGAGTTTTTCCTCTTGACAGCGAAGCCGAGACCTTGCTTTTTCGTCTCTTCGTTGAACCCCTCGCGACCAGGCAAGGGGTGGATCGGGTGTGACAGAAAGGAGAGAGTCGCGCGCGCTCGCGAAAAATATTACGCTTTTCCTCAAAGCTTGCGTTCCATTACTTTTTTTGAACCGGCTTCCCCAGGCGTTGGATCCTTGACCGTCTATGGAAGGGCGCCTGGCGGAGAAAAAACGTGGCGAGATATCGGACCCCGGGGTTGACAGTTGGAGGCGGGATTTTCCTCCATTGTGTATCACCATCGCTCGAAGTGCCCGTGGGCGGGATCTGGTAATCGCCATCATTAATTCTCTCTCTTCCTCGATATGAGGACCACCGCACCTTTACGACATCCTCCTCCTCCTTTCGCCGTCGGCACATCGGCTCGTGGGACGAGGTCAAGCGGGGCACACTTGCTGCCATCCTCCGACGCCGTCGC
>WSUD01000653.1:0-12595 GCA_019633495.1 Tulasnella sp. 427 | reverse complement strand
GCATGCCTCGCAAAGATCCGCAAGGTTCAATAGGCACGGCCTGCCGAGCCCTCCCATGTTGCCCCAGGCTCGACCACCTCCAACGCGTTCTTACGACCGTCCTCTCCCTTACTACGGAGCGCAGATAGGCGCCATTTGCCCGCCGGAACAGGAGACGGACAGGCTGCGGTGGCTCTCAGCGAGAAGCTTGTGCGTCGCTTCCGGTCGACCTAAATGTTGATCAGTTAGTCGCGCGTCCCCACCTCTTTGTCGTTTGCCCCGTGCTAACCCCGTCACGCGTCTAGTTATTGCTGCTCGCTCACCCACTCGCGCCTGGTCAAAACAATCGCAAGAGAACCGTCGTTAGCTATGGCCAATCATGCAAGCCTCGGCGAGGTACCGCCTCGTGTTGACGTGCTCTTCTGCTTGCCCTGGGTGGCAAAGCGGAATTTGTACCCGCGAGAGGACCAAAGGAGATAGTCCCTTCGGGGTGATCTTTTGGGAATCAAATCAATTACCCATACGTCCCCACAAGCCCTCAACTCTTCGACCCATGGAGTTCGAGGGCGGTTCAATTCCATATCAACCCCGCACCGCCTTTCCCTCCGCGATTCGTCCTTCCACATCACCCGACCTTTTCAAGTCTAGGACTGCTCCATATAGCATGTTTCCGGGCGTCAACGTGAACAAACCCATAGGACTACTTCGATGCACACCCAGCGGAATAGTGCCCGCTACCATGAAGTCGTAGCCAGGAACTGGCTCCTTCACCCGGAACTCCACTCCATCGCCCTTCGTGAAGTATTACCCCGTTCTTTTTAGAAACGGGGCCCTTGACGAACTAGGGCAACAGCAGCGACCTCATCTGAAAAATCCTTCGTTGGCGTTTCAGCTGGGGCTCGTCAAGCCATACAATCAAATCAATTACCCATACAAATTAACTCTGGCATTGTCGATGGTAAACATTCATCTGAAAATGCGCGTGCAGGATGCTGAAGAGACTTTCTACACAGATCTGGCAACTTGTCAACATCCTGGCTCCTTCCTCCTCTCGCCCAATCACCCTAATCCTTTTTTGTTATCGACCTTGTAGATCTCGGTCCGGTCCACTTGGATAGGCTCCCGCGAAGTTCCCCTAGTGAGTTTCGCGACTGGTTCCTCTGTCGTCGTTCTTAAGAGAGCATGTAACTGAATGTTGTCGTAAACAAGGTCACCTCTTGCTCTCTTCCTCCCGCCAAATTAAGTACCAGATCATCATTATGTCCCTATATGCACTTCTTGTACGCTGGTTGTGGATTCAAGTTACTCTACCCATACTCTTCTGAAAGACGTACTTGACCAACCTCTTGGGCCGGAAGACAGTCAACCTTCTGGCGGCGAACACATTTGCTGAGCGTCTTTTAACACAATACTATCTCATGGACGTGAGCAACGACTTTCAGTTTGACCGGTTCCCCACAAAGAGGACCCTGTTGACAGTCTAAAAGTTGTCACGCCTGATGCTATGTACGTTACAAAAGTCCGTTGTCCAGAAACGTTGATCGTGCGCAGCACGGAGAAGCCTCGTTCTCTCCATAGAGGTGATAGCGCCAGTCGTGTTCTTTAATCAGTGTCGAATAGAGGTGATTGATTGAGACATCCAGATCTCGGACAATGAATGCTTCAGCCGACTTCTTTTCCATTAGATAGTCGAGCAGAGACGGTAATGCCCGGAATCTGGCTGGTCCTCTGTTTATGGGCGAGTGCACTCTCACCACCGGCATCATTGAGCGCAATGCCCGGAGAGTTGAGTCTACGGGCCAATTTCTGCCAGTTAGCAATGGAGACTGCTGATATGCTTCCCATACGCGTAATATGATGTCCAGCAAAACATTGTGCGAAGCGTCTGCTGCGAAGGTGGGCCTTGCTTCCGCTGCCTCGGCGCAGGCTTCAACAATCTCGGCGTCCAAAAGCTCCTGGTGGAAATCGGATGATATTTCCAATAGGTGCCTGATAATACTAGTCCCTTCGGCCGGTACGTAGGGACCTTGGATCCGTTTTAGGCTGGCTGCCGCCCGGCCCGCAAGTCCTGCGTCCTTGCATAGATTCATGGTCTGTCGCTGGACCAAGTCGCCCATATGCGTATAGACGACTGCTAGCCACCTGCTACTCTTGATCTCAGAGCACTCCCTGAGGCTCGAGAACAGAAATGTAACGATGTGAGGGAATTGCGCCAATTTGACCCAACGAAGAGGTATTGGCTTCGTCCGAAACCATTCCAACGACTCTAGTAAATAATCGTCCAGTGCGAATTGCCTATCAGCATGAGCTCTCCGGTCAATACCGATTATGGAATACTGAATGACAGCAAGGAATGTCTCGATTGTCGTCTGGTCGAACCCGCGGGGGTAAACCACACGCCAGAAAGAGCGGAGAGATTTGAAGGCTATCATAGACAGTCGAATGAACTCAAGGCTGTACCGGGTAAAAGTTCGGAACATTGTGAAGAGCTGAGGCAAAGATGATCGTAATGATTCCTGGAGAGGAGGAGACAATGTACCCTTTTGAGCGAGACGCTGGATTCGCCCTAAAAATGCTGCGTAGATGCCTGCTGTCTGTATCGTGTGATGAACAGCCTGGGTAGCCACAGGAGTGCATATCCTGCTTGAGATAGCAGGCAAAGCATCTCCAAGATTTCTCTCAAGATCGGCCCTAGAAAGGTAAATCAGCTCACCCAATTCACAAACTCATATCTAAGAGCTATCTGTCTGACTCACCCCATATACGCCTGTGAAGCGAGGTCCCTTAGGCTCTGTCCAACCCGAACAACCATTGAAGCAGCCTGATTACCGATTCGAATAGAGATTTGCAGCGCGACGAGACTGAGAACTGCATCGTCATAAGTACCCTCGAATGCACCAAAGCCTTCGATCGCCCATTGGTCCCGAAGGTCAACGATGTTCCGGTGCAGCAATGCTTTTCTAATTGAATACGACTGATCCTTCCTAATTGGAACACGTCCTAGCCCTCGAAGTAAGACTAAAAGATCATAAGAAACCTCCGGCCTGCCAGGAGGCCTTAAGTCCTCCTGCGAGATCCTTGACGCGACCTGACCCCAAAGGTCGTGGCTTTGAGGATAGCAAAGAAGCATATGGTACAGTGCAGTCCCAAACTGCTCTGCGATGGATACGTTCCTGGTGCTTCGGTCGTTGTGGCAAGTTTGAATGGCGTGCACGGTGAGGGATAAGAGCCGGTTCCAAACCCTGGGGTAGAGCGATGGAATATCGCACACCGTCGGATCGATGCAGCAAAGGTTCTGTGCCACGATGAGTTGATCGTCTAAGGTTGATGCCGTTTCCAGGAGCCAGTTCGCCGCTTGCGCGTTCGCCAGCATCTCTTGACGATATTCTTCGACAGGCTCATTACCGAAATCCGTTTTATTGAGATTGAAAGATCCGGCAGCCATTTCCACCGGCACCTTGACTAATGGATAGATCCACTTCTTGACGAATTCGGTAGCCTCGACAAGCCTAGGATGGGTCAGTGGAGCGGGAGTCCTCGGGCCCTCAGAGTCAGGTGTTCTCCTCCCTCCCTCGGAGAGGGCTACGTCTAGAGAGGAAGACCTTGATTGACTGCCATCATCATCTAGGTCCAACGAGTTTCTCATACCGAGAAATTCCCGGAGCCCGTGAATGCACTCCCAAAACTTCGTTAATATCCAATCCGTACTTCGCCGAGATCGTGCAATTGATCCAATGGAAGTTCTGAGGTTATTTCCGATGCATGTTAATACTCGCCCGCACCAGGCCGGAAAGGCCATTGAGCGTCGTAACGCCCACGAGATGGCGGACTGGTAGGGGCAGAGCGGGGACATCGTTCCTGCGACAAATGTCACCGCCGACAAAGTCATACCCACCCCTAAAAATACAATCACTATTGCAGCCACACTTGGGTTGACGGCAAGGAGGAATACGGCCAAACCGACGAAGAAGAGCAGAACGGAGAGAAGGAGCAGGTTTGGAAGGAATAGAATGATGGATTCCAAGTGCCATTCTTTTGCAGCGGTGTATTTTGCCTGTCGAAACCTGCTTTGCTCCTCCAGCGGACCAGCTTGGCCGGACCGACTATAGCTTTGCAGCCATTCCTTCGTCAACATTGCCCCCATTGCAGCCATCAGACTGCAGCATAGGCTTGCGTAGAGAAAGCAGTTGGCTACAATGGTGTTTTGAGTCGGTGAGAAGTTAGAGTCGGGGAGTGTCGGGGCCGTGGAGGTGTTGTTCTGATGGAGGACGAGAAGCTCCAGCAGAGCGTTTGTCCGGTCGGACGGAGATGGCGAGAGGCCTGGCATTGCTGCAGCGATAAATGCGGTATTCACGGCGGAGAATAAACCAGCCTATAGTCATCGAAAGAAAGAAAGATCGTGCACCGTTCCACAGAAACGACGCAGCTTCTATCAGTTAAACGTGGTTTACCGGATACAGCTTCTAATCCAAGGAACTCACGAATATTAGTAGCACGTCCAAGTTCCCATTGAGGTTAGTCAACATTTCGCGGTCACTGCGGTCTGCGAGCTCGTCGTATCGCTTCCAGAAGTCTCCGATATGGCCGAATCCTGGCATGACGTTGGGTGTGTAGTTGTCAACGCCGGTCGTTGTCTTAGCTGACCCCAAACTGTGATTGGGGCTGCTCCATGATAGTAGATGGTCAATGCAACGGTGATCGTGGGTGGAGAGTTGTGGTGAAGAGACAGGGGTGAACCAGGCGATAATGCCGGGAACCAAATTCGAAGCCTCATTGAAAGCTGTGCAGCGATTCTGACTCTAGGATCGGGAATTGTGGCCGATGGGCCCACCTAATCATCTGCAAACATATCGCAAGATTTTTCTGGAGAAGTGCGCTGCCTGCATCTGTTCAAGAGAACGGAGGTGCAGGACCAGGCGTAAGCTGATGTGGGCTCCAGGCACCCCCACGAAGGGAGGACTACAACCAAGGAGACAAGCTTTGCTTTATGACATAGAGGATCTCACTGAATATACAAGTTTACAGTTGTATTAGAGTGCCCGACGTGTGATTTGGGGAGAGTGGTCAAGGTAACGCAGTGGTAGAGGGCCATTGAACGGCTTGTCACGCATCGTCTTCATTCAAGAGAACGTACTCTCTAGTGGACTGACCAAATTTGATGACTGCAAAGATACATCCATCAGCTTCATCAATCATGGCAATGAGTTAGGACCAACTTACCGTCGCTAGGCTTCAGCTCGTAGTACCTCGAGACAGGTACTGGGGTATCATTAACAAATGTCCCGTTCGTCGACTCCAGGTCGATTACAAAGGGTCTAACCAGATTATTTGAAAGGTGAGAAGATTTAATGTCAGGGAGAGAACAATGAACCCACTTTACAACAGCTTTGGCTGCACCCCACCCGTCTTTCTCCTGCACTTGCCGGTATTGTATAGCGGCATGTTGTTTCGAGCAAGATGGATGATCAATAGGAATATCTGCCACCTAAAGATGAAAGAGGAGTTAGTCGGGCCTTTGTAAAAGGGATTTGAGTTCACGAACGAGGTGGTCTCGTCCAACGAGATAGCAACTCTGCTTGGCGATGTGGAGTAAGCCTAAGAACGGAGCTTCAGCTTGGTAGATAGAGCCTTAATTTGCACGTTCATCTCACCAAGGTCTTCTTTGCCTTTAAATACATACAATCTCCAACTCTGCGTCGGTTTTCTGGCCTCGGGTGGTTCGTTGTACTTCAAGACTGTGGCGGTGCCATCACTAGCTTTGACCGTATTCGTAGCTGCCGCAAGGAGTCCAGAGTTGCCGAAATTTGGCTTGTCTTTTGGTTTCGGGGAGGCATCTGCGGAACCAGTGCGGGAGTCTCGTCTTGGTGAACGAGAACGTCGGCGGTAGCGGTCGTCACCTCGATCTCGGCGACCTTCTCCGTATGCTCTGTCGTCCCTTCTGTCACGGTCCCGACGGTCGTCGCGTCTCAATGAGTAGTAGTCGTCTCGCGGTCGCGGTTTCTCTGGATACCGGTCGTCTCGAGAGCCTCGTGGAGGTGGTGAATCGCGTCTCCGTCGGTCACGGTCATCATCCCTCCTTCTATCCCGTTCCCTATCTTCGTCTCTCCGCGGATAAGATGATCCTTTGGGGCGTGGTGAGCGAGAACGACTGGAACGTCGCATTGGGTGCAGAGCAGGGGCGATGGAAATTCCAACGCAAACCGTAGACAAATCGAGCCAAAGCCGAACCGCTTGAAAGACTCGTTGTAAACAAACCCACCCACGCCCCAACACGAGTTGTCGCTTCGAATTCCCGCCGCTATCCTTCTGAAGCTTCTTCCGACGACCACCAACGGGTCGAACCCAACCCCGAAGGTTCCGTCCAACCCAACATCGTTCTCCTCCCACCATGACCTCGATCTTCGATGGGGAAGGCGACATCAGCGTGTCTGAAGACGACTCCCGGAACATCGATTGGCAGCAAAAGTATGAGCAAGTCAAGGAATTGCTCGATTTGGCTCGGGACGAGCTGGACGAGTTCCAAGCCAGTAGTCAGGAACTGGAAGAGGAGCTCGAGAAAGAATTGCAGAGAACCGAGCGCGCTCACAGGGAGCTCGAGGATCAAGTTAGGAGACTGGAGACCGATAGGGACAACTGGCAGGTAAACGAGATGCTCTGTCGCTATCGGTGACGCGTTCAAAAGAACTGCAATCTTGACAACTTCTGAACACGGTGCACTCTACGGGGTGTGTCCACAGGCCAAGTTTATCCAGTCGAACGACCTCGTAAATAAGCTTCAGCTCGAGTTGACTGCAGTTCGGCAAACGATATCAACATACAAGTCTCAAGTTGTAGAGCTAGAGATGGGTAACGACGACCTGGAGCGTAACGAGAGAGCTGCAGCAGAGTCTCTGAAGGAGTTGGAGACCCAGTTCAGTCGGATTATGGAGGAGAAGATCCTTTTGGAGGGAGAGGTTGGTGAAAAGAAGACTTTGACGGAGGAAAACCAAAGACTTAAGGACGTCAATTCGGGTACGTAAACGAATAGTATCTTCAACTCTTCGCCCTCTCATAGACATATCCAGACCTCCAGAACGAGATCGTCGTCTTACAGCGCAAAATTTCGCTCATGCCAATCATTACAAGCGCGCCAGTGGCTACGAGCTCCCCAATCTCAACGGCTGCGTCAAGCCCTGTAGTACCACGGGACTTGGAGTTGAAGGACCTGCCACCTTCACCGCCGGTATCCAGCCTTACATCGTCCACGTCATCCCGCCTACCTCAACGCCAGCCGAGTCTCCGGCCGCAGCTATCGTTCTCGACAGCCATACCCTCTCCTCAACCGCGCCCTTCTCCTTTGTCGGCGAGGCCTCCGCCGTCTCGTGGCTTAACTATGGTGAACGATATGCGGAACAAGACGAGAGCACTGCAGACCAGGATAGGAGTCGGTTTGCCAAAAATACGGCCAAGGCTCAACAGCTTCACACGAGCGGTCACGATATCCACCTCTTCTTCGAAATCCAGTGTTCCGGTCAGCGCGTCTCTCATGGGTTTCGGAGGCAAGGAGAATCAGAGACTTCCACAACAGCCACCACAGCCGCCACCGCCACCGAGAGCGCCTCCAAGACCTCGCGAGTCGCTGGACAGCACACGGTCGTTCGCGAGCTCTACATCATCAAAGAGTCCTGGCTGGGTGGTCGTTCAAACGGAGGAGGATGAGGAGAACCAGCCTGCTGATAGTCGGAAAACACCACGGGCATCTCGGGTGAAGACCACGTCCGCAACTGTAACCACTCCAACGCCTCTCCACACAAAGGCCAAGGCGCTGCTTCGACCTCGCCGCAGCGATTCGGACACAAGTCGACCGGAAGTCCCTCCCTTCCGGCTTGGAGCGTTCGGCCTTGGTATGAGGAGTAGTGGGTCGCGAGCATCAGGACGCTCGTCTCTGTCATCCGCGTCCGAAGCGGAATTCGACGGAGATCGCTTCGGGAGCGTTGGAAAGGTCGCGAGATTGAGCTTCGCATCCGAGTCTGACTCGGACCTAGACGCCATCCTCAAAGTTCGGGACTCTGTAGACACCGTTAAAGCTACACCAAAGGCCAAACCTCGCAGCTCCGTTCCCGCAAGGACTCTACCACGAGAAGATTCGTCAATCCTCATGCCTCCACCGAGTTCGTTCCCTCAACGGGGCATCAGTTTCAAGCGGCCCGAATCACCAGACGTCTACTCAGAAAGTCCCATGTCTCCCAACATGGAGAACGAGCTCAAGTCGTCGACTGGAAGCGTCGCGTCATCGACATCGTCAAAGAGCAGCGTCAAGACAAAGGTGGTCGGAGCCATGAACAAGTACCTCCATTCCTCAGGATCCAAACCTCAAGTCAGCGGTGAATCGAAGAACGAAATCAAGTTCCCGAGTCGTCTCGGACATAAACGCTCTCAGTCGACAATACCCGCAGCACCGTCGACTTCACAGCAACCGTTCCCGCCTTCACCGTCAGCTATACCGGCTTATACCCGCCGAACATCGACTGACGCTATCCGAGCGTTCACGAGTTCGACGCCTTCTATCAACCCACCGTGTTCAAGTGTTCCGCTCAAGTACGCAGGTCTGCCAGCGGCTATTCCACTTGAGGGTGGGATTAGATCCGTGTCCTCTTCCTCTTCAGTCATCTCACCGACAAACTATTATTATCCCCGTGACGACGAGCCTCGGAGGGCGTCTGGAGCTGGTCTGGACGGATGATACCCGAGTCGTGGGGAGACGATTTACATTTGACACAAGGGGTGATGGATTTACTCGGACTCTTCTTCCCATTCGTAAAGTTTGCCGTTCTCGAGTGGTCTACCAGGGGTTTCTGTAGAATACACTCATAACTTATTACATCGTGCCACAGGTTAACCATGTGATAGAGTGATTTAACTGTGACACAAACTCCTCCGATATCCGAATTGCAAGCAATAGTGCCTAGGCCTCTCGGCTTTAGCAAACTAAATGAACACTCGCGATCGGGTGTTCGGATAAGTGATCAGCGCGCGCAAGTGCGGAGTACCAAATTCGGGATTGACTATTGGTGGATGTAATTAGACTCGCGCTTAATCCACATGGGCGGAATGCCACAAGGCCTGCACTACCTCGGCCATAGCTTCTTCGGGCAGGCCGGTATTAGTCTCCTGAATCAGACTAATAACAACTTAGGGTGAGGAGGGTAGGTGCGTTGTTATTATAGGCCGGTATCGTTGCACGACGTTGAGCCTGGTTTCCACCCATTTGTAACCACCAACTCATTCAAGCGCGTCAAATTCGACCCCAGTAAGACCAGTAGTCTTCCCCCGAACTTAATTAGACTGGGTCCACGGTTATTACGCTGTTATAATGTCCAGCCTTTTCAATGGTGAAGCTTGTCGGAACGTCAGCTCGGGAGAAGCCGAGCCTATTTAGCTCAGTTTCAAATGAGTTTCCTCTAGGCAACGAAAGATCCATGATTGAACGACAAATGGATCTGTCTGCTATCAATGACATCATTCGTAGCTATCGAGGAATCCGAGGTAATACAGTGCGTTGAACGCTGCATTTTCTCGTGCTTGAGCCTTTGAGCTCCCGGTTGCGGTGAAGTACTGCTCACGGACTCCGTGGAATTGTAAACTTAGATATAGCTAAACCGGTCCATTCGGTGGTGCTTACTTGCTATCGTAAACGTCCACGAAGGTCGATGTGGCGGGCCGTCTGGGACAGATGTGGTTTGGAAGTTATCCAGTCTGCCAGAACGGACCATGTTATGGAGACGCATAAAGTACCTTGGAGCACCTAGAAAATTAATTATTATATGTAGTCTGCTGCGCAATTCAGCATCTCAATGAGCTCACGTAGGTCATCGCTCATGACAAATCACAGGCAGAATTTAGGAGGTAGGAGAAGGGTGAAAGAGCTAACAGTAATCACTCACAGCTCAAAAATGCACACAGAAATATATACCTTACGCATATTCTGCATGGAAAACGTCTAAGTTTCCGGAAGCTTACGAAGTTCCTCAGGGGTGTGATGTATCACGACCTCCCAGGCCTTTCGAAAAGAATGATTCCGATGTCATCTGATCTCAGCAATGAATCATTCGCCTTAGGGGCTTGAGAGATGTTTTGCACCGAGCTGACCTACGCTGCGGACTCGCAACTGCTTCCCTGGGTCGACTTCCGGGTTTGTGTCCCCCCACTGGTGTCTTCGCTGATAAACCTATTACTTCATAGCGACTGTAGATATTTGCACGAAGTAATAGACATGGATAGCCCCCACAGCGCCAATGTTAATGCTTGTATGATGTACCGCACAGAAAGGGGATGCCAAACTCTGGAGAGGCTCTGAATCGGTCGCCTGATCGGGGCTAGGATCGGAGCTCAATTTCGAACGACTAGCCGGCATCAGAGAATTACTACAATGCAGTGATTAAGAGGCCCTACGGTCGTTGTATATTACTACCATTGCTATGATATACACCGCTCGGGAGGACCGGCGGCGGTAACCCGGCATGCCCGTCCTCCGTAGCAGCTGCAATGCATATCCAAGCTCATGTCATGTCTCCAAGTCAGATCAATCACGGCACAACGTCTCCCGTATTTGAGCGATGGCAGCGTTACCGTGAACCGCTACCTCCTATCCTGTGCGGCTCCCTATTACCCAGAAACGTCACAAACCACTGGCGGACCCGGAGAAGGGAGAAGTCAAGTGAGCCAGCCACAGTAGTCCGGTATGCAGCTATTACTGTCATTAGAGCTCATGGTTCACTCTTTCTCTGGCCGCTTGCTTGACACTGTGTTGCACTTTACCACTTCCGGAGACGGACTCGAAAGCCGTTGCCTATCCCGACGGAGCAGTGTTCGCGGACCAACATCTTTCTGGATCACAGACAACCTGAAGTAGTACACAGCATTCTCTTTCATCTCAAATTCATCACTAAAAAGGCTTTCAATACCCTACTACTACTGTTTGGTGTATCAGAGGAGTTACCAAGTTGAATCAAATATGACCGCGCGCAGCCGTCTTCCGCGTCTCTTGATTCGTGTATACTTGAAGTCCCTCCTTTGAATACTTTTGCTCCAGTTTTTACTAATTATACTACGTCGCTGATCCTATTGTACGGAAAACGCAATATGGACGGTTATACAAAAGTCGCGATCTGTGAGCGGATTCACGAACATCATAACGCATGATCTTCGCATTGAGAGGCTAAATCCGTTTAGTAGCGCCAGAATAGTGCTCTGGATCTTTCCGGTTCAAATGGTTGGTATCCGGAGCTCATGGTTCAAGTTGGATATGACCGATTTCCCAACTATAGTAGGCGGTCCGTCCAGCTTCCTGCTCCTAGTTCCCCAGGTTAGCACGATTATTTCTCCACCGGAAAGACCCCAGTCAAGCCTCTGTATCTACGTTAGGCATAAAAACAGGCACGACAGGCTTCACCATTACTAATTCAACATTTCCAAGATCACTAGACCTGGAGGCGTATGGCGCGCCGATCGGGGCAAACGAATGACCCCCGACAAATGACGAATGCAAATGATAAATGACCCACTGGCTGGTCTGATAATTCTATATTGTTATTTCAGATAGCATGATCTTCAGGTTGAGAATGCTGGGAGGGAGCCACTGTTGTAAATGTGGCAAATTCGGCGTTAGCCCATGATTCTACTCAGTGTCACATAGTAAACGTCCTGGACTGTCGACGACGGCACATCGGCTTTCTAAAGTCAGTTGTCATACTCAACAGAGCTGTATACATGTCTCGTTCAAACAAGCAACTTCTATGTGTACCCAAAACTGACAATAATTTCGCTAAGCTTTAAGCGCACACCTATACCGTTGCTTCCGGCATAGTACTAGGTTCTCGGATCACCTCAGATTCCGTAGCGGTAAGCCCACCCTCCTGTTTAGAGGAGCAGCTACTCTGACCGCTTTTACAGTCCAAAGATCTCACCTCTCCCTTTCTCCTTGTTACTCGGTCATGAAAGGGTTGTATTCGACCCGAACAACGCAAGCATTTGAAACCCCCCAAAACGATTCACCGCTGGAGAAAATGTCCATGAAGGGATTGCTTACACTGTCGAGTTTCCTGTGTGATATAATCCCTAACTTGAGTTCATTTCGCCCAGTCATGTGTCAGAGGTCCAAAAGAATCATTTTCATGGTATCCGGGCTCACCGAGCCAGGCAGGTGATGTTAGGTTCACTCCGCGTTGGCAACTGTCCCTCCCCCGAATGGCCTCGGGGAAGTTCCTATCCTACGCCAATGAGCTATAATATACATAAGGGTGCTTAAGCTACAATACGAGGGTCATTCGTCATTCGCACTCGTCATTTGTCCAGGGTCACTTGTTTGGCCCGATCGGCGCGCTATAGAGGCGCGCGTTGTCTTGTGAACCGAAGAATGTCCGATGAGGCGGTGTTGCGTGAATCACGACTTCCAACCATCCCTGCGAGCCGCAATCTTGTAGATCCATATTACTCTCACAAGACAAGTATTGATAGTTAAACGGTGCACCTGAGTGGCTAGTATAATGGATTCGTCTCCCAAACCGTCGGCGGTACGTGGGATTCCAGCGACCTATTGTCCCGTTTCGACCTTTAACAAGGCCTTTACACTAGCGAC
>WSUD01000652.1:0-12601 GCA_019633495.1 Tulasnella sp. 427 | reverse complement strand
AGCTTTTCTATTTCCTTTCGATATCTCCCACGCCCTCCCCTTTTTCTTTATTTATCGACCACATATATCGATATCGAGCCTCTGTCCCATCCCAAAGAGGAAGGCTTCCACTCTCCAGTGAACCAGCCTCGTATCTCCTCCATATCAATCGTGTACAGCTTGATGTTTCCCTTCTCTCATTGGACTACGATGCATCTTAGCCGAAGTCAGCTGGTTGAGGAACACACAAGGCTTCGACCTTTTAGTATACCCGCTAAAGGACACCGACGACAGTCTGCAACCTTATCGTAGGGACTAATTCAATTGGCTGGCTATTCTGATCTCTTCCTAGGCAGTGTAAGCCACGAAGACGTTTGCACGACAGTTTAATGACATCGATCTCACCGCCTAAAGGTACACAAAAACAACTTCGATTATTTCTCGAATCAATTGCCTGATCGAGAGTCAAATACAGGCTTATCTTCGCCGCGTCAGTTCTTCCCTTATCTCGAAGGAGGACGAAATGAACGTCATTTTCCGACTCCGCCTGCGATTGGATCTCGGTGTCCCCGTTGTTCGACAGACTTACGTTACGTCTTCCGGTATAGCAGCGTCCTGGTAACGCCTTTTTCGGAGAGCCAGACCTCAGGTCCTCGGTCCTTTCAACGTTGGTAACGAGTATCAGATACTATAATACATCGATCTCCATCTGTACGATGACAATATCGGATCTAGTCGACACCACCGGCCCCGGTGGAGGATGCGGTTCAAGTCGTTGATTTGAGTCAAATGGATTGTTCAAACCCTCAGAAGTTTATTCCGTCTCACGGAAAGAGGTGAAGGTGAAGGACGGTGGCGTAACAATTTCGAGCGGCTTTGATTGCCGGATAGAGTCATACGGAGGGCCTGTATGATGCTCTAACAATCGTTGTTCCATCAAATCGCCTCCAAAGATCTAGGATAATGATTACAGAGTCACACATTTCCGAATGTGAGCATGAAACTCTTCGACATCACTGCTGAGAAGGATGAGTCAGAGTTTCGAAGTCCTGCCAGTGGAACGTTTTGCAAGAGGCAGTTATTGTCTTCGGTCATTTGTTACGGTGCCTATCAAATATCAGTGTGGGTGTATTTTGCGCGGGGTTCGGAGTAATCCATTAACTATCTACCTTCGTTCCGCGATCGTAACGTTGGTTGGGCAATCGTCATGAGTTGCTCCCTTGCTGGAAGCTGCTAGTAGTTAAGAAAGCGAGATCATTAGATATGGGGCAGAGCGCTTACGCAATCGAATTTAACGAATCTGTTGAAAGTAATCGCATCCAATGTCCCTATCAAAGCGTCATGTTAGCCGTAGAGAATGGTTTGATTTCGGGAGAACGACACACAAGGAGTGTCAACTTCTAAACGAGTCGTTTGACCCCTGGTTTGCTACTGCTTTGGGGTAGACAATGCCAAAAAAATCGGATGTATGCTTTGAAGCTCCGTCTTCTGGACTGATTCCATAAGTATACGAATTGGTCGAAGGGTGGCACAGGTGGAGCAGTGTTTCAGCAGTTGTTGCAACAAGGTTTTTTATCTAGCCTTTCACGGCGGCTTTATTAGAAGGTGGGCCCATCCGAGTCAAGCCAGTATCGATAGAGAAGGCAAAGTCGGGGAGCCTCAGTTGCTCGTTTAGCCTGTCACCCGTCACTTCTCTTACGTGTGTCTGTACGTCCATGGGAAACGAGGCAAACCGAGCGAGAGTGGGAGAAGCCATAGCCCGTTTTTACGAGTTCAGGCGGGCACCAGTTACATGATATCCTATCATTTAAGCTATAATATACTGTACATCATTTGACCAAGGGCATAAATTATTCTATTGACGGCCCCAAAATCCAACCCAAGTCTTTCACAAGGCCCTGTTGAAGACTACTGGCGGGGTCTCTTATTAACAGTCCACGCTGTTCCTGTGACAATCCCCTCAAACCCAACCTCCGAATTCGACCTCTTCAGCTTAGGTTTCGAGGGCTTCGAACTTGCGAAGTCCTCCTGTGCATATTCATCCAGAGCGAGTCCCCATCGTCCGCTTGGTGGTACGTTTGGGTCCCAGGAGTAAGGATACGGGTTCATCGCCTCGGCCAGTTGGTCCGCATTTTGGGGAATGGGAAGTCCGACGGGAGGAAGGTGAGCAGAAGAGCTTTGGTATGGAGTGACTGGATCGTCAAAGACACTGTTTGGAGTCGACGAGAGCGATGGGATTTGGTTCTGGGGGGTGTGAATTAAATTACCGGGCCAAGGGGAGAGCTCCTGTTGATAATTTGTTGCTGGATGTGTCCCCGTTACAACGTTGCCGCCTTGTCCAACGCGCAGCTCGACAGCCTCCTGAGGGAAAGCGATACCATTCTCCAACAGAATTGCATGGATTTCACTGAGGTCGGTCGGTGTGACATCCGGGAATGATAAGGGGTCCCAGTCCCATGCTGAAGGACTTTGATTGGTCTGCGGCCCGCCTGCCGAAGCATCAAAGTCGTAGGGAACGTCCGGTGGTCCTTCAAGACCGTCATTAATGACAGCTTCTGGCGAGGTGGTCAACTGTCTTTCAAACGCTAAGGATGGTTCCGCAGGTGCGTTGTCAGGAAGCACCACGAAAGAGGTTGGTACTGCCGTTCCCGGGTCCTGCGTGTCGCAGAAGCCGACCAACGACGGATCAATCATATTATCGTTGACTAAACGCTTGTCGAGATTGGCTGGAGGTTGGAGTTGGATGGATGGGACCGTGAAGGGAAGGTTGAGGTTTGAGCGCGGTGCTCGTTCGAACACTAGGGGAACCGGGTTCCGAGAGCTGGATACACCTTGCAGCGGGTCGTGGCACAGCGGGGATGAAATAACAGAGCCATTTTTACTACTCTTGCGGCCGTAAGTGGCGTGCTCTACCCGAGGTGCTGTGGTGCTTCCGGAAGCGAAAGGTGGGATGTCCGTCGAGTGGGGTGAAGGTGAACTCTGATTTCCGGCATTGAATGTCTGGTCGACAAAAGTATGGTGAGAGGACACTTTACGCCTCTGGGATGGCCGACGTCTCCTCTCTCCCGAATTGGGAACGAGCTTGGGCTGTGTCTGGCCGAGGGGAGGAATTGTCGAACTGTGGGAATTGTTAAAGCAACCGTGGAAGAACGGTTCTTCGTCGACGTCTTCTTGCTTTATGTGGACCACGCCCTCGTGGTCTACCTCTTCGTCCGATGGAGAGGCCAGCGATACGAGGTCTCGGAGCATGAAATCAGTAATGACGGTACTTGAGCTATCTCCACCATTTCTTGACGGACTCTGGTCTTGCTGCTCTTGCTTGATGAGACTTGTGAGGTCCCCACGGGCCCAGATCTCGGAGAAAGCCTTCTCTCCCTCGTTCAAGGCTACTCCAAGACTTTTCATGAGCCGCTTGGCTGTTTTCCACGGATCCTCGATGGTCTTTTTGCCGGGTAGCATGTTCATCCGAGTTTGATACAAGCGCACGTTGTGTGCCAATACCACGACAAGAACCCATTGGTCGGTCAACCTGAGTTCGCCCTGTTAAAGGGATCAAAGCACAGATAAAGGCATTGGTAAGTATAAATACAAAGTCACATTGCAGAGACAATCGCTTTAGCCGCTCGGAGGCTCAGCACGGACGCGTCTTTCAGCGTTGTGCTCGATATCTGCACGAGCGGCTTTGGCTCATCACTGACCCAAGGAATCCTGTGAAGCCCGGGAGTCAACATAGCCGACTGAGTCCAGTACATTAAGCATCCCAGGATAGTTGGGTCTCTTGCGTCGTATGGGATAGGGTTGGTCACTTGCGCGGAGGAATAGTCTGCGGAGAAAACCCCGAAAACCCAAAACTCGTACTAGTGACAGTCGCTCGTAAGTCAAAGCTGGAAAGGTAGAGTGAAATATCGTACCGAAGTAAGGACAAAAAAGTAATTTCCCTGCGTCACGCAGTAGTCATATATTTGAGCCCATATGTTTTGGACTGAGGGGCCCCCAAGTCAGTAAGGGTCGTACAGGGCGAAGCTTTTGTTCCAAACCTTTTGAAAAGTATACTTTCCCCAGTGGACATCGCAGCTCGTTTGAGTCACTTTGTTCTGCTCGCTTTTGTTCTTCGAGTTCGTTCAATGTGGGAAGCTGGATGTAGATTGAGTTGTACGCAAATTATTGTAAAATGTTTGGAAATCTCACATGTGGCTGTTTTACAAATTCACCGACAGTAAGCGGATCTAATGTCCCTAGAAAACCGCCAAATTAGACTTCCTCTATCGTTATCGAGGAGAACTGCTTACAGGGAGTTTTCACTTCTATTACCAGTCGCCTAAGCGGCTTTGTGTACGTTTCAGCCTCATCGTCGGCGTCAGCTTTCCAAGAAAGGTCCGATTTCTGGCCTTTGGTGTCCTTGCCAACGACACCAGAGAAATGATAATCTGCAGTGTTGGGGTCGGACAGGTGAAGCAGAGTCTCAGCGGTTGTTGCGGCCAGACTTGACACCCAGACTTGTATGTCCATTTCGTCTTGAGGCGGGTTTAGGTTACTGAGCTCTACATTCGTGTTGAAGCCGTGTGCAGGAATGGACAGCCGTTGCATCTTCTCGTTTCTCCTGACAAGCTTTCCGGAGCGAGTTTGAAATCCCATAGGGAGAGAAGAAACATCTAATAAAATATGAAAATTATGAACTTCGCGATTTGCCGGCCGCAAGTTCACTCACAAGAGGCCACCTTGGCTTCGAATTTTGCCATGTCTAGACAATGTATGTTGCGAAGTCGGCGAACGTTATCCGGAATACGGGTTGTTGTCCCACCCGGGAGCCGAGTCGATGCAATAGTAGGTGTTGGTTGAGTGGCAAACGTCTTCTTCGTAGGGCTGGACAGTGTGAGTCCAGTCCCAAATGTGGATCCGTCTCGAGCCGCAGGGGCTGCCGTCTTCAGAGCTGAACGCCACGGTACGGGTGGAAGTAAGGCCGCATTGACGTACTCCGGGATCTTTCCGTACGGGTTCTCGTCAAATTGGCATTCACTTGTAAACTCGTTCCCTTGGCTCTGCAGTTCCTTTAAGAGATTGAACTTCTCAGACGAGAGTGACTGTTCTGTCAGCCATATCTCGTTTTGAGTGCTAGCGGAGTCGCATAGAATGCATAGTTGGTAGTAAGCGAGATCTTGTTCGTCAGGTATGGGTTGATCCAGGAGGCCGGCCAGAAGTCGTTGGAGGTAGAGGGGGAGTCTGGCTTCGCGTTCTTCTGCCTTGAGAGGAGGCATATCAGCCAATTTAGAGTATTTGTTGCTTGAAGACATGCCTACGGCCGTTTTTATCTTCGGATGAGGGGTGGCGTTGAGTGTACGATGGTTGAGTGCATTGCAGTTGCTGTCAAATCTCGGTAACTCCCACGCGCATTGCCTTTGTTTTCGTCTTCTGCACAATCGTGAACCCGAACCGCGGGACACTTCGCCCTGACATATGATACCGAACTTAGATTCGAATCAAAGGCAGGGACGGTTATAAGCTTCTTAAGTGAGCAAGTGTATGATCCACAGTTACTACGGCTGTTGCCTTATGACCGCATGTCGATAAGTCGTTGAACCGGATCCCAAGAGCGATTTGAAAGGCGAGTGAGATGCCCGCATCTTATCCTGCTTGAAGAGCTCTACAAACCGGTGTCCTATTCTTCTGTTCATAGGAGTCAGGCCTAGCTCCGCACCTTTCATCCACCCAAAGCGAGAATTGCGAGCTGCTTCTGAATAGGAAGTACTTTATCGCGCGTCAAGGCTATTGTGCATTGGTTTGCAATTTCCAAGATGGTCCACAAATCATATACTGTACACATCTTCGACTTCACAGCAACCGGAGACACTGCACCTTTTCCCACTCTGACAGCGCCTTCGTCGCCTCTTCTTCGAACAATCGCACGGCAGCTTCGATATGCTTATCCTCGGTACGTTCAGCACCTGGTACGAACCTGAGGCAGTACATCCCCTCGATGTCCGTCTGGATGATGAAAATGTCAGGTCGAGCCGACACTCTGCGGTGAAATATGCGATTCAGACTATTGAACTGGGCCAATGACGGTGAGCTTGAATGTCCAGTAGTCGGCGCGACCACGCGGAAAACGACGAGGGCGAAGGACGGTGGCGTCCCAATTTCGAAATGCTCTGATTTCCGGATTCGAGTGGCAAAGAGCTCGGCTTGTTTGATTCCCTGACAATCGGAACCTCAGTCAAGACCGCTTCTAGAGGTGCAAGGTGATAAATATAGAGCCTCTCACCTTCCGGATATGGGTACGAAAGCCTCCGACGCCGTAGCTCCTCAGGACGAACCAGAGCTTCAGAGCCCCCAGGCGCTAGCCAAGGGGTAATTGCCAGTTTCGGTAATCAATCACCGTACTTATCATGTATCAACATAAGCATTTTGCTCAGGTTTCGAAAAGTGATACTCTTCCCCACCTTCGTCTCTGTGCTTGCTACGGAGGAACTCGGACGTTACGTCGTGGGCGTCCGTCAATAGGGTCCTGTCGCGCACCCACATGCCAGAGGATTCGAAGTTGACGAGACCCCACTACACCCAGTGTCCAACGTTCATTTTCCGGCAGCTTTGAAAGAAGAAAGATGCGCACCTCATGGAAGTTCGTGCAGAATGAATGAGCGCATTTATTGATAGCGTCCAAGTAACTCAATCCTCGGGACAGATAATGGCTACTCTCGCATATGTGGCATTGATGTGTATTTAGAGCTTAGTTTGATCTTTAGCTGAATGCGACACATCTAGGCCGAGTAATCGTTCGCGACCACGCACGTCGAGTCGGACTCGCCGACTTGTTCAATCTCTGCAATATGTCGATGGCGCAAGACGAAGTTCTTCCAATGGTGGCGACTGTGGGGCACATTGGTCAATAGTCAATAGTCTTCTCTCAATCACGGCCAGAACCTAAACTTACTCACGATGAATGGTATTTTGCCAGCTGCTCAATCCTTCTCCAACGCCATTCGTCGTTTCACCCTTCAGACGATACAAATTGTCCGAGCGGGCTGCAACAACCGCTGTCGGGCAAGAGTCTGAGTCTGCAGCCTGCAAAGCGCATTGAATCATGCACAAAGCAGCGACCGAGAAACTCTGGTTTACCTGAATCACACCGTCTCCTTTCAGTGATGAAACCATGAAGACACAAAGTGCGAAGGGTCAATTACCACGTCATAGACACAACTATCTTCGCCGCTCGCAAGTTCAGCAATATCGCATCTTTCAGCGCATGCACGTGCTCTTGGGGCGGGCTGAAGCGATCGCTGACCCCTGGGATTTCGAATGTTCCCGGTAGTAGTCTCGCTGACTGTGTCCAATAGACAAAGCATTCGAGAATACTTGGCTCCGACAAGTCGTACGGTAGTGGGTCCGTGACTTGGGCTTCCGTATAATCGACAGAGAAGAGCCCGAATACCCAATTGTCATACTAGCGGCTTATGTCAACTTATTGTACCATCGTTCTTTAACATGTCATACCGTTGTCAATATGAAAAAGAAGTTCCCTTGGGTTACGCAAGAATCGTAGATTTGCGCCCAAATATTCTCGACTAGCCAGATGTGTGTAAGAACCATCTCTATTGTGCAGGAACCTCGTCCTCACCTTTTGAGAACGGGATGACGACTTGCTCTATGGTTTGTGTCTCCTCTCCGCCGGTACCATGAACAGTTACAAAATCGACAAGCCCGTTAGACGAGTCAACTACCTGAGTATTCCTTATCTCGTCCACAGTTGGAATCTAGCGCAGTTAAATTAGCTCAATCTAGATAATGAGGCAACACGCTCACCTTCGGCGTGTTTACAAAAGCGTCCAGAGACTCCAAGTCCATAGCCCCTTATCGTCCAATGCGGTTAATTATACGCGGTAGTCAAGGAATGATGAACTAACTCACAAGGAGCCTTCACTTCTACAAGCAGCCTCCTGATTGTTTCCTCTTTTCCAGCAAAGTTGCCTGGAGGAAGCTTCTGCCAGCATAAATCAGAGAGCATTCCTATTTTCCTTTCTCGGCAAACAGGTTGATATGACCATTCCAATGTCCCGGAGTCACAAACGTGAAGAACTCTCGCAGCGGTCATCGCCGGAAACTGCTCAATCCAGTCCGCAACTTGTTTCTCGGTTTCAGGCACTTTCATCGAATGATCCCTAACCTTGAAGCCACTTGATTTGAGAGAGAGGTACTCGTCATCGTGGCCTTTGTCGCCGTCCCAGAGTCCTGGCTGTCTGGATTCGATTTCGTCAAGAGCGGGTTGGAATCCCACGGGAAGAGTCGTTGAGACTGCAGCAGTCGAAATGCGAATTCAATTCAGCACGGGAAGCTTTTCGCCAGATTGAAGAGAGGCCTCACAGTCTTGAACCTTTTTCTTGAATAGTTCGTTCGGTATCTTCTTGATACGACGTAGTTCTCGAACACAGTCCGGGTTTCGTTCGGTCGTTTGTCCGCCTTTCCTAGGCTGCGCGAAAGTGCCAGTGGTTGCGTAAGTCCTTGAGCTGCCTTGCGGACGGTTCAAGTTGTCTGTTAGCTCGGTACTATATCAGGACGGTTTGACTAACCTCCTGCTGTGTGATTATTGGTCACACTTTCGGCCTCTTTTGCCATATTCGCCTTCGGCGCTTCGATGCACCACGGGAGAGGCGGTAGGCGAGCGTTCCGAACGTATGCACGAATGTTGGCATAGGGATTGTCACCTTGGTCATCGGACCAGGCGTTCTTTTTGGCTTTGGCACTCTCCTCTTCGAAGATGGCCGTCTTCTCTTTGCCAAGACCATCGAGCCGAAGACGGAACTCGGAAGGTTGAATCCTATTGGCCGCGCGAAGGAGGTCAAACGAAATCGGCGCTGTCTGCCGTTCTTCTTCAGGACGACCTCGCTGTTCATGAGCCTTGTCGAGTTGCTCTAAAAGCCTTTGAAGGTATAGCGGTAAGCTCGCTTTGGGGGTCTCTTCGCCGGCATTCTGTTCTTGTGCTGGAACTGGTTGTGCCTTTTTGGATCGGGTTGCAAAAGATTTCCAAGAAGGTTCCGAGGACATGGTTAGTAAAGATAATAAGAAGGGAAGAGAGTAATCTGTGTTATACCATACCTCTTGCATGTCCGTCCTGTTGTATTTGTGTCGAAGTTGAGGTCTGACGGCAGAGCCAGTTGCTGGTGAGTTGATGGCCCCGTTGTTTGCCAGCGAAGAGTTCGAGATTAGCAGCGGACCCATACACTTTGAAATGTATAGATACTCCAGCAAGATGGGAAATGCGATTTGACTGCGCATATCTTTGCACAAAGGTGTGGTGAGACAGATCATTGTTCTACAACCGGTGCCTGCCTGCGCCACTGGGCTTAATAGCATGTACACGGAGCGCAATGCACTAGCGGGTCAATACTCGTCGTAAACATTCATGGAAAGACTGAAACGCTTCCTTGATGCTACTTGCGGATTCCTGTTGAGCCGGTCTCAGTGCCCCTCTACGAGTATCCACGCCGACTCAGAACTACCCAGAGAGCATAAACCTTCTTGTTTACAAACCACAAGTGACGCTGGATGGTGACATTAACTTTCAGTGTGCTGGTTTCATAGGCGATGGAGTCCGCAGCTCGAGTAGAGATGTGCCTGAGTTCGGAGTGGCGTAAGTACTCGGAGAGTGGGAATTCCCCGAATTCCTCGGGACGAAGGCCACATCATCTAGGTGTGGTTATTCGGTGTTTAAGGCAAGTGGATCAAGTTGCTCGCAGCCCTGGAAGGCGCAAGCAAAGATTGAGATCCCGTGAATGAATTACCCCCGCAGGTTCTGGCTCTCGACTGCGACTAATGTTGTCGTCTTTCTCTGTGCATGTGATTCCATTGGGTCAAAATCTCTATTAATGCAATCTCCAAACATCTTGTACTTTTCCATGAATATTTCAACATGGATCGTTCATTGACATATCCGAGACGCGTCCGGACAGGTAGACTTTTGACCCATAGCAAAGCATTGTATCATCCTATCCCTCAAGAATCATTAATTTTGGTCGCATTTATTGATCAAGGCGTTCAAATCGCTTTGAAAGACTGAGAGCAAATCTAGACCCTATGAATGTCCGCGAATTCTACGCCTTCCAGTCATGTAACGCCTGCGCCGCTTCTTCTTCAAACAATCGCACGGCAGCTTCGATATGTTTATCCTCCGTACGTTCAGCGCCTGGCACGAACCTGAGGCAGTACATCCCTTCGATGTCCGTCTGGATGATGAAAATGTCAGGTCGAGCCAACACTCTCTGGTGGAATATGCGATTTAGACTATTAAGCTGAGCCAATGACGGTGAGTTTGAATCTCCAGTAGTCGGCGCGACCACGCGGAAAACGACGAGGGCGAAGGAAGGTGGCGTGACGATTTCGAAACGCCCTGATTCCCGGACTCGAGTGGCGAAGAGCTCGGCTTGTTTGATGCCCTAACAATCGGGACCTTAGTCAAGGCCGCTTCTAGAGGTGCAAGGTGATGAGAAAAGAACTACTCACCTTCCGGATATGGGTACGAAAGCCCTCGACGCCGTAGCTCCTCAGGACGAACCAGAGTTTCAGAGCCCTGAAGCGCTTGCCAAGAGGTAATTGCCAGTTTCGGTAATCAATCACCGTGCCTATCATGTATCAACATAAGCATTTTGCTCAGACTTCGAAAAGTGATACTAGCCCCACCTTCGTCTCCGTGCTTGGTACGGAGGAACTCGGGCGTTACGTCGAGCGCGTCTGTCAGGAGGGTCCTGTCGCGCACCCACATGCCAGAGGATTCGAAGTTGACGAGACCCCACTATAACCAGATCAGCGTTCAATCCAGCAGTTCGAGCCGAAGAAGGGGCGTACCTTATGGAAGTTTGTGCAAATTGAATGAGCACATCTGTTGATGGCGTCCAGGTGACTCAATTCTCTGAATTCTGGACACGCAAGAGCCACCCCAGCATATGCAGCATCGATGTGTATCCAGAGTTCAGGATGATCCTTGGCTGAATCCCATACCAAGGCTGAGTGATATTTCACGGGAGGGCGTGAAGTTGGACTCACCGACTTGCTCTATTTCCAAAATATTGTCGATGGCGCAAGACGAAGTCGTTCCGACGGTGGCGACTGGAGGGTATACAAGTCAATAATAACTTTCGGTCATGTCCAAGCCCCGGACTCACTCAAAATAAACGGTATCTTGCCAACTGCTCGATCCTCCTCCATTGCTTTTCGTAGAGTTTCTCCCCTCAGACCATACGCGTCGTCCCGACTAACTTCCAAAGCCCGGAAAGACAATCCAAGAATGAGGGCCGCCTTTGCACCGAGACTATGCGTCATTGTGGTCCCGTAAATCACAAGGTTTTGCAAATGGGTCTCGGGGTGTAGCTTGGAGAACCGCGAGCGAGCTGCAACAACTGCCGTCAGACAAGAGTCCGATGCTGTAGCCTGCAACGCATATCAGATCATACACATAAGAACAGCCGAGAAACGGTAGCTTACCTGGATGACGCCGCCTCCTTTCAGTGATGAAGCCATGAAGACCGGGTCCAATCCGAAGAGCTTTGCGGCCCAGTCCATTGTGATCGCTTCCAGCTCCGTAGCTGCCGGACTGCAAAGCCACTGAAGTTCCGGGTACCATGAGCACTTCGTATTTCGATAAAAATCGGTAATACAGTCCTATATCTCACATTGAATCCCGGGGATGAAACGCTGCTGGCGTACAGATCTGCAATGGTCCCTTCGAGCGTCGACGCGGTTGGGAAGTAACCGAAAAACGACGGATGCTGCCAGTGAGTGATACCTAGAAGACTCAAGATTAGATAGCGGTAGGACAGCGAACTTGTTGACGTTCTTACCAGGTAGTATTAGCTTCTGGAAGTCATCAGCTATTGCTTGAAATGGCTCGCCGCTTTCCGGTGCCGCGTCTACGAACGAGTGTCACCAGTCATGATCGACCCACAAGCAAAGCGGACAGACCTGGAAGAAGCTTCCGGAGGTATCCCGGTTCTACTTGCGCAACGACAGGCTTTCCAGCAAGGGAATAATAATAATCACAAATCCGGTCGATTGCTTGGTAACCAGCCTTTCGGAATCTAAGAGGACGATACCGCATTTCAATGGCTCGAATATCTTCGGCAATTCGCAATCTAAACTCACTCCTCTATGTCAAGCATGACGATGGTCAAGTCAAAGTCACCTCGCTGTACGGGTGGCACGGAACTCGGCAGTGGAAGGCTTCGACGTCGGACTTTAAATTCGGTGGAAGCCGGCGAATCAACCGGCGGGTACGATCTGGGTCCTCGACGCAAGTCCGAAGGTAGCTTTTAACGTTAAGACGTCAAGAACGCGTAAATGACTCTGCAAGAATAGAACTCGATTTGAGAAGCTCACAAGACGAGAACGGATGAGAATGTGCGATTCCCAACATGTTGGGACCCTGACCCGCTGATTTACCGCATTTTGCCGTCACAATGATCCAAGTCCGAGCCGAGGACTTTCAACACGCGTCGGGCAGGGCCATTTGAAGAGGCGCTTTTCTTTCGAGAAATATGCTGGCCGGCAAGCGGGTCGGATATTTCGGCATTGCTTTCCTCTCGGAACTGGCATCTGAATTTGGACTGAACGCCGCTTCGAGGCCCCTGTGTTCGTACAC